>UXGD01000707.1:0-48907 GCA_900474315.1 Torymus auratus
GCATCGCGAGTGTCTAGTCCTTATCGTGAAGCGGATGCGTCAGGGCTCGGATGACGGTCGAGCTGAGCCCGTGACAACTGACAGGCATGGATAAAGACTTATTTCAGTATACCAAACAGTATAATATCGAACAAGTACCTAGCTAATTAGTAGCCAGGGTACAGTTGAGAATTTTATTGAAGCATTTGAAGTATATAACTATGTAATTACAATCTACAATTAATATAATACTGTACGAGAGGAAGCGATGATGATGATATCCAATCAAGCAAACCAGCATGTAATTAGAGTTTAGTTTTTACTTGTTTCATTAAATGTATTTATTATTATTTTTCATTTTTTTATTGTCCTTTTTGCAATAAGCGTCCATCAATAACAAGAAGAAAAAAAAACATATGTAAGCTTGAAAAATCATATTTAATGACCTAATAAAGAGAATTTCTATGCTTTGATCCGATCTTTCACGATACCACTTGACTATTTATTGGTTTACTGTTAGTTAATAAGATAATTCCGCAAGATATATGAAATCCGCTAGGCTAACCATATATTTTAATAAGTTTTCAAAAGTATTCTTATAAATCTAAATTGAAAAGTATTATTACTTGTGAATGGGTACAACAGGGAATAAATTACGCGGCATCTGGTGCGTGGCAGCGAAAGACATCGTTCATCTGGAATCGTGGATGGTTCGGTTATCGGTCAGGTCAATTGATGCATGTGACGGCTGGTATGCTTGATAGGACGACATCGTCATGACTTCCTCTTGTACTGCCGTTCTAAGAAAATACATTATTAACTGCCGTTCACTCTGACCTGAAAAAAATAATCTAGAAAAACTATCGTCGATTGATATTGTATCAAATTCTTAATTTTTTGCGATATTAAACTGTTTCTAAGGCAAACAGGGCACGCTCTATCCATGTAGTATGAAAAAAGTAGTTATTTATAACGAATTAATTGGGAATAAAAATCTCATTGTCGACAAAAAATGTTGTTAACAATGTTCTTGCTTGAGACAGCAGAGTATTGTAACATCGATCTCTTTCCCTTTTTATAATTACACTTCAATAATCTCTGTCTTTTTCTAATTATTTATGAGTGGGGTATTTACCGATATGACTTTAACTTTGGCCCGGTGACCACTGGTCCCTGCATGCGTGTAAGCTTTCTGCGTTCGGTCTTCTCGGCGTAACACATTTCCGACTTACCTGTGGTGCTAAATTGCATCATTCTATATCGTGGCTATATGACTATGAAGCAAAGGCTTCCGCTGAGTCGCATTCAATAGCTGTATGTAGTCAGTCAACCCCTACGTATATAGTTATTTCTCTGTTGTGCGGCAATTCCGCTGCGCGCGCCTGTGGACGCTCGTTTCGAGGACTTTCATCCGTTGTAATTGAATGTGGAGTATGGACCTTTTTAATGGTCTACATTTTCCGTTAATCCTTTGAGTGAGGCAGTGGGCTTTATTCGCTCTCCCCATCCCGCAACCGCCTCCGGCCGATTCGAAATGAGGATTCGTTTCCCCTTTTTGCCCACGAGAATTTTATAGCCGAGCTAGTGCACGCACACGACGTCGGCGGTGATGAAGTATTTTACGTCATCGTTCCGAAGGCTTAGGTGTGGATTATGGCTGTTCCGGCAATGGACTCTTTTATGTGAAATGTGTTTTTAAAGCTCGTCATCGATTTTCCTCGTCTTTTATTTCCGTGCGAGCGCACGCCGCCAATTAAATATAATTAACGGACGATTTTCCTCGGGTCATAAAATACTTTAAGGTCAGGACAACGTTTCACGTTATTGTTTTATTATTTGTAATAAAAATTATTTGCCGTAAACTCGGAAGCGCTAAATAAGCAAAAGAGCTTAATTTAATTCATTTATGTGAAGGTTTAATAATCATTTTTGCAATGAGTCAGTTGCAATAAATACATTTGTGCATTATTATCGATTTTTGTTAGAGAATCTTTATGAGATTTCCAATAATATGAATTTATTTTCATTGGATAATCTCTTGATAGTCTTTTACATAAGATTATTTTTCATCAATAAACGAGTATTGTTGTATATATACAAACGTAATAGTACAAAATTAGCTGGGTTCTTGCAACTAAATGTTTGTAGTTCCCCAAAATTTAAAGGATATCAATTTGAATTGAACACATAATATTTAGTAAGGATTATTTTAAAAATATATTCGAATCGGTCTTGCTGAAATGGAAATGCAAGTGACGCCGTCAGGATACGGATAATGCTTACATGCAAATTAGAACTCGATCTTAAAAGGACAAAGTATAGATCTATTCCATGCTTGTATTATGTTACATTTTGCACTTACTCGCGCTCATCGTCTTGCATTCGGTCGCGTGTCGCTCCCGCTCAGCTCCTGTCGCCTGGCTTCTCACTTTGGCTAGACTTTACCATACCTTATTTTTTTGTTATAAATAATGAACTCAAAGGATATAAAAATAAATATTAATTCGTTTTATACCCCTATACTGTTTGACATTAAAATAAACTTTTTGTACAAATCAGGAATTGACATAAAAGAAAAAAGAAAATAGGTATAACATATAGTAAAAGGTATTTTTACTTATATATAGCGCTCAGAACAAGCCGGATCTACTTCTTCTAATCAAAATAAAACAATAACTTCTCAAAATATTTAGACTGTACACGGTAATACAATACAGTAAAATGAGAAAAGTGGCTTTGGGATTAAAACAATATGTAGGGACATGTTTTTTTATTCAAACTTATACAAATTAGTTTGATACGAACAATTTACAACCACCAAAGTTAATAAACAGCTTCACTTGCATGAAGAATGTGTCTCAGCTCGCATAACAAGCGCGAAAACTAAGTACATAAAAAATCTGCCAAAGTTTACTAACGGCCATTACTTCTTATCGATCATAAATCAACATATCAAAAAGGGCAGATCGCGCAGTAAAACTACAGAGCCCCCATAACTGAGCTACAGGAGATTATTCCATTACTGTCCCATTCCGAGCCTCGCCGCGAACTTGAACGATAAAAGCACCGAAAATCGTTCGACGCGTGTAAGTCGATAAGCGTGTGCGCACTCGCCAAGAGCCATTCTCTCCTTATCTTCCGGAGCTCGTGCGCCCGTGCGCGTCACGATATCGGCATAAATCTCGATATCGCCGCCTTATTGGCTCAATTTGCGTGACCCGGCGGCGGAGGTGGCCGCGGTGGCGGCAGTCTAACGAAGAAATACGACGCGGCAATATCCGTAGATCGCGCGATTTCGGCGCTCTCCCGCGGGTCATTGCTTAATAGCGCCTCTTGTTTCTTGGATACTATACATATTCTTTAGCTCCCTGAATCGCATTTCTCTTGTCGTCGAGTCGGTAATTTCGTTGCGCAGCTTCGAGACTCAGTTTTAATTGATTGGGCTGGATGATACGCCTTCTTCGTATTAATATTACTTTAAGCAATTTGTAATGTTTTTGTAATGTTAGTAAATCGTTATTTGCAGATTAGTTATAGTTATTTAGAATAAAACTAAAATGATGCTTGGCATTTCAAGCATACTTTATTGTCGTCGGTAGATCATATCATCATTGTCGTTTGTAAATCGACGGCTGAGGGAAACATCATGCTATCTCGGCGCGACACTGACGAAGATGCCATCTCACCGCGACGATGAAGAAGATGCTATCTCCCCGCGACAACGAAGAAGATGCTATCTCGCTGCGACAGTGAAGAACATGTTCTCTCGGGGCGTCTCATATTTCTCACTTTTCAAATGCACGTAACTTTGTACAGAATCGATCGATTTCAACGATTCTTATCTCAAATTAAAGTAGAAAATAAGAGGTTTAATAAGTTTCGCGAACCCACAGTATTTTTTCGAAACTCGGCAAACGCTCGGTTTTTTATGCTAAATGATGTGTTGTTGATCTTGCTCTATAAAAGTCATACGTATCACAAAATATCATCTGTTCGCGATCACGAAAGAAGAGGAATACCTACAAGGGCGGAGACCATCGCCATCCATTTCTTGGTTGAATATCCGTCCAAGGTCACGATAACGATAGCGAACTCGTCAAGTTCTCTGTAAAAGGAGAACCAGTTCTGCGTAACCATCCACCGACGGCAATACGACAGGCCACGCTCATCTAGGAGAGATGGGTACTATAATTCTCGCATATATTGCAGCAGGTATGTCCGCAAATCTTGTCACAGAGAAAGATTTTGTCAAAAGTAGCTATAACGATGTTCTGAGAGGACATTCGGAAGGTTCGAATGACTGATGTAGATAAGCATAACACTCCACATGATCAAAGAGGCGAGCGCCTTAAGAGACGTACGATACATCTCGAGTGATGAGTTGTAAGCTGTAAAGATATGGTAATCTAACCTGAAAATCGGGAATCGTTTCTCGGGAACAGGATCGGGAATCGGGACAGAAGCGAGAAAAGTTTCCTTGATAATATCGCCTGATGCGTCAATCCTACCTGTAATCAGTCAAGTTCCTCCAACAGCGCCAATGCGATTGAGCTCAACCGAAGTAACTTCAAATTTACCTACTGCAGAAAGTCTCCACGATGCGAATCTGGAACTTCTAATACGCAGAATTGTTGCGCGATAACAAGTTTCGAATTACATGTGACTGTAGCAGAATAAAACTGCAATAATTGCAAATTTCCATGCGTTACAGATCTGAGGAGAGATGAAAGCATTTCTCGCTACAAGGATAGGCTTCTCTTAATTTGCTAAAAACTGACAGGCGTCAGAACTATCTCGGGTATCTATTACTTACAAAATACTGATAATTTAAACTCCGAGCAATCTTTTAGGCCAGTTTCATAAATATGTAGAATTCGTAAAACCGTTCTAGGCGGATCGCAAGTTATTCTAAAAATACGGTGCGCATCTGTGAAACTTGATTCTCGTAAGGAATCTAGATTTCGGAGAACAGTGCAAGTTTAGCTCAATAACTTTGATTGATCCACGTAAATGACATCTATGCACTTCTCTTGCGCGTAAGGAGAGTTGTTATAATAAAACTAGTTGATTTTGTTATTTATTCAGATTTGGTCTTGCCAAACAAATTTTTAGCCGGAGCGTCCGTAATTTATAATATGATTGTTAGAGCAAACGTGGTAATGTGTGAATACTTTTTTTATTTTTTCTCTTTCATATCTACGTTAAAACCCCGTACAGGCAACAAGAAAAGTTAGAGAAACTAGAACCGTAATATAAATCATGCGAGGTAATATAGCTATATGTATATACGAAGAATAAGCGCTTATTCTTTGCATTTATGTATTTCTGTACCTCGTACGCAATAGGTATAGTAAGTCATGTTATTTTATTTTAACTGTTCTTGTTCCTTTTTCGCTCAATAGGCCTAACGCACTGCCTGGCAGACTATTCTTATAAATAATCTGTAATATTTAACTTATTCTTCGAAACATTTATATCCATTGCCTTTGACTGTAATATCTTGTCATGAATTAACCTCTGTTTACTTATATTTTGTACAATCTTTACACTGAATACTTGAATTGAAATAACCTCCAATAAAATGGCGATGTACTATATTCTATACAAATATTTGTTTGTGCTAGAATATTCCGCATCTTTATGATCCTAAAAGTCGTTAAGATGCCTTAAAAATTTTATGACGATACTCTTTATAGCAGAATGTTCTGGCGTGAACGAGTTGCATAGTTAGAGTGTCGCACAATGGAAATTTCTTGAACTCCTACCTAACAATCCACTAAAGCTTTCATCGGATATTCTCACAATGCAGTCCAAATACCATCTTCTGCTAAACTCCAAGCAGCTATCGTATCATCTTTTGTGTATATCCGTACCCTCGGATATTATAAACGCACGGCACATCTCGCTATTAACAGATGATTCAACCCAATCTCAGCGCAGTGAAATATTCATGCAATCTGCTATTTAAAATTGTAATACCGTCACAGCCCATCTTCTCGTCTCCCCCGACATCGTTGAAACAATTTCGGCATCGCCGCATTTCTTTATCATGTCCCGCGCCCTATTCGTCACGCGAAGGCAAATTCGCCGGGGCGCGAACGTCGCCACGGATTCTCTCTTTCATCTTTCTCGCCCCGTCCCGCGGGAGAGAGACAGAAGGGGGAGTGAAAGAGGGAGAGCCGGGATCGTATACCGGCTCGTCTTAACATTTGCCCACGAAGTTTCTCAAACTCACTTCCTTCCGCATGAAGTAAGGGATCGGAAGCGCGTGCGTCGCCAGGGGAGTCCCCTCTTGTAGGGGAGACGGTGCACTCGGACGTTTGAGTATCGACGCTTGCTGTGGTAATAACTGAACACTTCTGAATTTATATTACTGTCGCTTTTACTCTCGTCCCGGCATTGATATTACCTTTAATATGATATCTTAGAAAAAATTCTTTCTGAATGTTTGTGCATTATCTTTCATTTTTTTACCTACATTATTTATAAAAATTTTATCGAGAATTGTCTTTTATTTTATTTGTATATGAAAACATTACAATGTAAAGAAGTGCATCGTTGATATAATTTTGAAAATTTGTTTTTAAAATTTACTACAAATTTTAATTATATATTTCTAATGAGAATGTGAGATAAGAATGAATTCACTAGATTTTCGACATTACATAAAGGCTTTATTTTATGTTCAATCTCTGTTGAATGAAATTTTTTCGTGAATTTGATATATAAAGTTTTTCACAATTTTTTAACTCGGGCTTTCTCAAAAAACTTATTTTTAAATTAAAAGCGCATTTTGCAGCGCTTCATTAACTTTGATATTGCCGTACATAATAATATTTCAACACGAATAACTTTGAAATTTGTCTGAAAGCTTTCTCACATTTTGAATTAAAGTATACAAGTAATAGAAGTTTCAATATACAGAGAATCTCCGTAAACAAAACGAAGAATTATATTACATCGTTAGAAATATATACAAAAGTAAATAAAGCATTCACATAAAATTAAGCAACTTCCTGAAAACCTCTTTCAATGCTCTTATTTCGCGCTACTCATGCATAATAAGAGCCTTGATTTATTCGTCCGACTTCGTTTACCTTTCGTGCCGGTGGCGCGGCCGCTTCTACGCACATTCACACGCACGCTTACCCCCCGCACACGCGCGCACTCAGTACGTCTCGGCTTTCGCGAGACTGGTGCACGCGCGGCAGCGCACTCACTCCTTAATTAGCGCACGCGCACGCGCGCTACACCCATATCGTATATATATATACAGACATCTAGCGAGGCCACTTCGGAAGATTCGTTAGCGAAGTTTCCTTCCGACGGCCCTTGCCGCCGCACATAAGCCAGACACTGCCGCTCGTTAATGAGCCGCGCCAGAGTCGAGTTTCGCTTTCGCCGAGACTCGAATTGAATTCGGGCGCTTTGGGCAGGGAGGGCTCGAGATTAATTGATAAATCGCGGCTCTCCTGCGGAGACGGAGCCCGGGTTGCCATTTCAAGTTTCTTTTGGATTTATTGTACACTGGATTTGGCCAGTTTCATTAGTAATTTTTCGAATCAACGGTTCATCTCCGGACGGACCGAAATAATAAGGAAATAAAAAAAATCCAAAGAAAACACGGTCCAACTAATGCTAGAAAAAAGTAATTCTCATGTATACTACTGTTTTATTACAAAGGTAAAGTCGCAATTAATGTTATATATTTGTTTACAATTCGATTTATTTTACGAATTTTACTGAATAAACACTTTCAACAATGTACATTGATATGAACTACCATGAATTTGGAAATAGGAAGTATAATAAAAATTATCAGCAAGTAATTTCATTTCAGTTATTGGTATTTTGATTCGTTATAGAATGAATATTAAATGAAAAATATTCATCTTTGAAATTATTTTCAGAAAAGATTCCATTTTTCAAATGGACATACTTCTATATTAACTGCCGTAAAATTTATTTTACTTATGGTTCATGTATGCGCCATCTACGTTCGAGGTTTTAAGTAGAATTAGTCCCCTGTGGTCAGACTCTCGGCGCCGTGATTCGCAATGAACTGCGCAATTATGACTAGTGCATTACAGCATTAGCCTTTAATTATAAAAGCCATGTAGTAATTGGATTTCAGTTTAATTAAATTTCGCTGTAACTATGGTTCATATAAATAATGTAATTATTATGAAAGTAAGAGAAAAATACTTTTTTCTTTCGTTGAGCAACACATTACTACAATTTTCATCATCCATTGTTGCTATTAATGATTTTCTTTTATTAGGCAACGTATTACTACTATTTTCATCCCCCATTGTTGCAATTAACGATGCAGAAAAAAATGATCATTTGATCATTTTCGATTCAATAAACAGCGCGTGGCCCCCCGACAAAGGCGAAAAACAATGACACGCCGGCGAAATGAAAAACCGTGAAGCCGAAGTATTGTTCATCGCCGGGGGAGTAAATTCGCGCAAGCGCGCGGACGAATGACCTGGGCTTTATTACAGTATTATACCCGCGAGAAGGACAGCAGCGTGGAGCGCGGTGGCGTTAGCGAAATGAAAGTATAGCCCCGTGACGACGCGTCGGCCAGAAGCAATAAGCGCGCATAGATAGCCCGGGACTTTCAATGAATGGCCGGGGCGTTAATTACTGCCGGGGAACATTCTCTCTCTCTCTCTCTCGCTCGCTCGCTCGCACGCCCGAGCTTAATAAAGCCCCACCGAAGTTAAAGTTGGTAGTGCACCGATAGAGCGAGTGAGACAGAGAGGGGGGGCGATGTATACGGTCTTAGCGGGCGCACGCCTTATTGGTATGCATGAGACCACGAGCGCGCCGGTCTAATACACGCCGATGTGTACCGCACGCTAGAGCGTCGAACCTCTTCGAGTTTGCCGGAAAGGAGGTGGGGCGAGAGGCGGAAGAGGCGAGAGGCGAGGAGAGTCGCTCGACTAAACTCGAATCATCGTTGTATGATTGTTCCTGCCGGCGCTGCCAAATTTGTTGTGTGCGCCGAGATACGAGCCACTCTCGGTGTATGAGATAGCGAGAGCTGATTTGAGCTTTCGGCTGTTATAGCTTACTTAAGGTGTGTGTTTTCATTGCGCAGAGAGTAGGTGTGGGATCGTTAGCGCTGTTAGTAGTGATTGGTTTGCTTTTAGCATGCGCAGCCGATTGTGAGCTAAATACATTTTGATTTATAATTTTTTTGTTATTTTTAAAGTTTGATTCTGATTTTGTTGAGAAATTTACAAACGGTAATTTAATGTGAAATACTTTCATTTGAAGCCCGTTAAAATAGTATATGTTTGATTATTTGAAGTTTTGTATTTTTGCAATTATTTATAAGACTAGAGGACTTTTGGGCGAGCGACTCGCGCACGTGGCCCTGCGTATTTTTAAATTAAACTTCACATGAGTGTGTGTAAACAAATAACGTGAAGTGGGCGACATTTTTAAAAAATGACCTATCAGAGCATCAATAAAAGCGTTACAACAGCTTTCAATTTGAGATTTATTGCGTTGTTTCTTTTATAAATATATAACTGAAAAAACTTCGAAATTTTATATTATGCTATTAGAGCGCAAAGTAGTTGATTATTCGCTCATTTAAAAAAAAAAAGTCAGAAAACAGATACAAAGATTCAAGTTTTAAACCTGGTAAACAAAATCAAGCTATTTTTGAAAAAAGTATTAGTTTTATTAAAGTATACAAAATTTATAAAACAACCTTACCCGTTTATAAAATCTTTTAAAAGCTTTTGTACGCGCAGAAATATATGTCAAGCTCGATATTCTAATATTAATATTCTGACATTAAGAGATTACTGCAGAAGATAAGATTACTGTAGCGCGAACATCTTTTTTATCAGCATAAGCCGTTTACAACTTACAGAAACCCGATAGAAAGATTTTCACTTGAAAATGAACATTCGCATTTAAAAAACCACTAAACGCTACCGTACACCTTGAAAATAAATAAAGCGAAATTAAAGCTTCCACCCTTTGCCAATGTCGTCTGCCGTCTACCCGCATAAAAAAGGAACTCAACAACCGCGTCCCTATTTGCGCCTTCAAGCGCGAACCGCGTCGCTGAATGGCGAAACCATTCCGTAATTAAAAGTAAATCGTCAGTCGGAGAGAGAAGGCGAAGAGAGGAAACACTGTCGTCCTGCGCTGCAGTTGCCTTTCTTATGCGAAGGAAAAAATTTCCGTTTCAGATTTTCGCGAATCTTCGTGAGCAAGCTTTCTGAACGTTTCTTTTTTTTCTTCCATCATCGCTCACCCTCGCGTGAACGAGCTCGCTCGAGCAGTAATCGCGAGAAGGGGTCGAAGATGATGCAAGAAATGAAAGGAAAGTGAAGATATGAAAAGGCGGATTCGTTGGTACGAAACAGACTGTGAAGTGCTGAATATATATGAGGTTGTTTGAGATGATTAATACATCCATTTGCTTAATAGTATGCGTTACATGGATTATTTAAAATATCGGTACAAATAACAATAATGAAGATTAGAACACATAAACTTTGTATAAGTTCAAGATCAATCGCCATATTGGATTTGATATATTTATATTAACTAGTCAATTTTTCTACCTGTTTACCGAGTTACCGAATATTTCATGATATAATATATACAATTCCACCAGGATTATTATTACATTATATAAATTTACAAGCGAACCTATATTAAAGATACGCCTTCCAACGACATTTTCTAACTTTACACAGCAACCGAATGATTGTTCATCCCTGTGCCTGAGGAAAGCTCCGAGAAAGCGCATACCCCATAAGACATAGCCGCAGAAGAGAGGGTGAGAGAGTCCATTACGATTTATCTCCGCGCAACGAGCCGTTCGGGCGAACGCGTCGCGCCGTTTTTACGGCTATCGGTCATATAAACCTAGCCGAGCGATTGTCTGGTGGGAACAGTGCCGATGACCCGGGCAGAGAGACAGAACGAGAAAGAGGGAGGGAGAGAGAGCGAGGATACACATTCAATCGATTCGGTCGTCCGTCCTTGTCGTCCTCTACACCGTTATGAGTTGGAACTTGACGTAAGGGTTATGGGGTACTGGGGGTAACGCTGCCCACGCAGTTTTTCATTGGTTATTTTTGGCCTTCGTCAAATGTAGCAGAAGTTCTAAGGTATGATAGATTGACATTTGGGTTTGGAAATAATAAACTTTTTAATTTGTTTTTTTTACATAAATATATGAAAAATAGTATGTTCATTTAGTCAATGATTATCTTTGCTTTTATCTAACACGTAAGAGACTGATAGGTTTATTCAAATACATCTATACGTTGAACTTTTTTTCATGCAGGAAACTGTTTAAAATAAATATAGAATATTCGATTTCAGGGTATGTATGAGCTATAGAATTGCGATGAAATCTGTCTACAAATATTTTACCTATATTTCTTTCGTTTTCAATGATATATATCTAGTTTCAATAATAATGCTTTTCCGATTCGGTATAACAATTTCTTTGTATAATCTATATAGGTATAACATAACTCAATAAAGCTTTGATATGTTTTCATCCTATACTTCATAAAGTTTCATCATTTATTGTAGAAACTGATATTATACAGAATTCGGCTTCTCGGAAAGATCCTCAAATTACAAAAGAAATCCTATAAAGGTTTCGGCATGGAAAATAATAACGTCATTCTTCACATATCATGCGTTCCGTGAGGATTCGTTTCAAACAAACGCAATAACTGCAGCCACCCAGACTTTCGTACAAGGCCGATTTCTTACAGTTTTGCCGCAATGGTAACCCAACCGCCTTGCGTCCGCACCCAAAAGCAGCTGAAATACTATATGCACGCGCACTCGCATGAATTTCATTTCGCGCTTTGTACAGCTTGCGCCAAATCAAAAGCGCGGCGGCGCTCGCGGGAAAACTCCTTTGAGTCGGCTTTCCATATCGCAGCCCGCGTAAAGACGTAACCGAAAAATAAACATTGCAGTAGCCGAGCACTCCGCAAACAGCGCGCGCGCACACACAAAGCGAGAAATTAGAAGCCTTAGCTTGCACACATACACGAGCGTGCGCCTGTGTTCCTTTGTTCTCGCGGAGGACCGAGAAAAATCCGCAACCTTTTACGAGGCGTTTCTCTGCAAACCTCGAATACATGCGGGCGTTTCACGAGTCCCTTTTCCCCACGGCAATATCCTGTTTTCTCTCCTCCCCTGCGCGTCGGCGCGCGCGCATATACTTTATGCTTCCGGATAATGGTGTCCGTGTCCCGGCGTCGCTAAGGGAAGTTCGAGGAATTTATAGCGCGAAAGACGAGCGAGTTGCCGTATTCGCGTATTAAAAGTTATTGTTTTATGGGAATGGCGACGTTCTTGGTCGAAGAATTTTTGCTTCTCCCGAGGCTTACGCGGACTTTTTTTTATAGCGCTGGTCATTGTCGAGGGGATATATATGTTCTTTGTGCTGTAAGCGACTTTTTTCATTAACTTTTTAATGCCTGGCGCCAGGACGCTTGACGTTGATTTTCCTCTAAAACAGCAGTTTTTAAATAGCTGTAAGGGAGGCGAGAGATTATTGCGGGATTACTATTATATTTTAATGTGAAAAGTTTAATGTAAAACATTATCACACTATATAGATATTATAACGAAAAATTTACTTAGTTTTTTTTACATTAAAATTTCTCTCTTATTTCACTTTATATATGCATAGATGACGCAAAATCATACTTTGGTTTCAGATTCACTGAATCAAGTTATTTGATTTCATTAATTCTGCAGATTCATTTTGTATTTCGTTTTTAACGCATCAAATATAACCAATATTTGCTAAAGATCTTTTCAATTGAACTCTTCTTTAGAGCCCACTCCATATCAGTTAAAATTTACAAATGTGTATGTTTATTTATACATGGTAATTAAATATCATTAATAAATACAGTTGTATATTACCTTGGTTAAAATGGAAAATATTTTTCGGGATGGAATCGCTAGTTTTAGTAGAAATAGGGAAAGAAGGATTCATATTTCCAACGTCGATATGAACCGATTATTCTGGACATATTCTTCCTTTATTGATGAAAAAATATAGCTATATTTGAAAAAGATTACGCTATTTAAAATTGTCAAGAAACCCTACAGTAATAACGTGCCGGCGGACTTTATGGAGTCCTCCTACATTATGTGCAAACCTTCACTCGTAACAATAGCGATTTTCAATGATTATGGTATTTAAAGATTTTAAAACTTAGTCTCCATAGACTTGTATTTGTTCATAGTCAGTTCACGCAACATTGAAGTTGTTATTCGATGTTTTAACTAGAACAGTAATTTAGCGTTCATTGCAATTCATTTAGAAAGAACTTATAAATACAAAGTATGTTATATTCTTTAAAAGAGAAATAATTTTACACGTTAGATTATGCATCTCGAAAAAAACGCTAATTCCATCTTTCCTTCCGATTTCAGGCAAATCAAAGTGGGCGCCCTCATAATAAACGGATTACCCATGTAGATCCTTCTCTCTTTCTCTCTCCCTCTCTCTTCTCCATCGTGGTGCATATCCCAAAAGAACTCGGCACATACAGCCACCCGCTTTATGCTTTTCTCTCTCTCTCTCTCTCTCTCTCTCTCTCTCTCCCAGGGCGATATCCTTGCATAGCTCTTACGTAATAGGATGACGCACGAGCGCACGGCTGCATTTTACAAGGGAAATGTCGATTGATCCCCCAGCTTTGGGGAGCCGAGGGAGAATCCTTTATCCCGCGAGGCTGCGCTTTGATTTTCACGGCATAAGGGAGAGAGAGAGAGAGGGCGGCATCATGGCGGCTTTGCCACCCGCCGAACTATACAGGACTTAGCCCACCGCAGCGCCGCGGCGGGTATCCGTATACCACGGAGCGGCCTGATTATAACCGAATGCTTATCGGCTAGCGCTGGATGCTGAATCCTCTTGCTCCCTCACTATTGCATAATCACGATTATGAAGCTTCTCAAAGTCGATGGGTGGCGGTCTTTTTTTAGCAAAATCCGGATTTTTCGCTGCTGGAAGGCTGGTTTTCATATGCTAAGTAGCTGCGCCCGAGAGAGGGATAAGGATAATGGGATGTAGAGGGAAGTCCATAGAATGGAAAGTAAAAAATGTTCTGTCATGGTTTAATAAGTGATTTCAGATACGCAGTTAGATATTTATATAGTTTGGACTTTTATTAAAAACTGACAAAGCTAAATGCGGTACCATATTTTCGATCAAATTAATAATTAAAATTATTTAAAAAACTCAACTCTAGGTTTTACTACTTTTGTATATAAATTTCTATCACATCTTTTTTCTGCATTAAAATAATATTATTGTATGCGATATTAACCTTTTAACCTTTTATCGGTTCCACAAATAGTTCTTTTTTATCTTCAATTGTACATCATTGTGAGTTAAATCCCTATATTATTGTCGCAGTAGAAATTGTTATGGAAAAGGATAATAAAAAAGAAAATATTGATGTTATTTTGTAAGGAAAATGTAAAAGTATATTTTATTTATATTGTTTGGTTTTGAAAATTTTTTTCTTTGTTAGTTTTAATGCAATGTTTAATCCATTCAAATAACAAATATTGACAAGTTAAGCTTCTCTTCAAAGTAAGACATCAATAATTTATTTACAAAGGCTGTTTAATGCATTGAGTAATGGTCACTCAGTAGATGGTCCTTCTGGGATTACAGCTCTAAAGTCCTTACTGAATACTCTGGAGATCTTGAGAGGAATTCGCAAACTAATGCGTTGATACTCCAAAATTTCTCTATTTTATTAGTACATAGAAACGTTTCTTTCTCACAATTAGAGGAAAGGAGCACTATTTTAGATCTCTATTATTAGATTGAAAAATGATTAACCGAATCGAAATTAAATTCAATCTAACAAGGAGAGTCCATGGCCTCCGGGAAACAGATTTTTGCGGGCATTAGAGAGTCGATTTCTGGTACCTAAAAATGAAGCCCAGTGCTGATAATTCCGTCCAAATCTGAAACAATTGAAGCGGCTGAAAAAAATTACCGTGACAGCCCGGTAAAAATTACAGCGACATCCCCATAATTTTTATTGGAAAATCATAGTAATATTTTAACCGCTTCAGTTGTTCCAGATTAACTAAATTGTCACGGTAATTTTTATAGAAAAATTCTCCCCGATTACTATGCAAAAATAATTATTATTGTACATGGACAAGACACGGGAGCTGGTGGAGCGAATTTAGTTTAGTAAATTAAAAATGACGGCATCATTTTAGACACATTCCAAAGCAGTTAGGATTCGGTCATAAAAGTCCACCCCCAGAACCCTAAACTTTTACGACCATCTTTTCAACTTTTCAGGAACTAGTCTAAAGTGACATGCACGTTTACAGTTTGCTAAACTTTTCAGTCTCTCTCTCGCTCTCTTTCTACCCCTCCCCCCCTCTCTCTCTCTCTTTCTCTCGTTGTTTTTCTGCAGTCGCGCACATCATGCACAATATTTCTGATGTTACCATGCACTGTACATGGATTCGAACCAAAAGAAGCAGGCAGCTTGTTCTTTACGAAATGATGTAGATTAAAATGGCAAATGATCGATATGTATTGGAAATCTAGTAGAGGCGAATATCGAAGAGGTATCATGCAATTTATAGCAGTAGTTCGCTGTGTACGCACGCTTCAAAGCAAATTAATGTGAGAGAACGGGTAGAGAGGGCGGGAGAGAAGGAGAGGCTTAGTGCGGCGCAGCTCCCGTCTTCGAGGATGATTAAGAGCGACCGGATATCGATTGGCCGGAATCCTTCGAACAACGATTCTCAACTGGTTCGATGTCTTGGCTTCCCTTTGTTTTGGATTTAAATCTCATTTTTATAAATGTTAATCCTCAACACCTCTGTTTGTCTCGTCGAAGTAATGAGCGTTACAATATTCTTCAATCAGCGGGAATGAATAAAGATACCCGTATTTCGACTGTCGCTGTGAACGCTATTGATTTGGTTGAGCGTCACTGCTATTTACAGGGTAATTTCGCTCGAAACCACGAATTAACGAAGCGTCGTACAAACGTCATGCTTGCGCGCATACATCGTACGGGTACGAGAGCAACTGAATTACAATATATTGTCAACTTTTATTCAGCTGACGGTGACGGCCTCTCGAGGCTTAATATTTCGACCGAGCGCAGTGACGTTTCATTATAAATTGATGTGAATAATGCAACGCACGTACGTTAAATACGATACCCATAAGCTTGTATATGCAATGTTTATACGCTAATCCAATGAATATCGGGAACAGATTTCGATTAATTTATTTAATACCACTTGTTTTTGTCGTCTATGAAGATACTTCACTATAGTGTTGGGCTTTGTTATACTTAATGCTTCGAATATGCTTATATACCTTCATACATAAATGATAACTCGTATGAAACAATGTAGAACTTCTACAAAATACAAACTTTAGCTTTTAGAAGATAGTATTTTCGAATAATTGTTAAAAAACTTGGTTTCAAGCTTAAAGAAAATTGCAAATAAGATATTCATAAAATAAGTTCAAAATAACTAAAGATTTACAACTTTTACATTTTTTAAAATATTTTTTATAATTTTGAATATATAGCTATATGAAAATCTCATAAAATCTGTTATTACATTTGCAATGAAACTATATACTCAATGAATTTTAATTTATATCGTTACAGGTTATATTGGTTCCACACAGTCATACTGATCCAGGATGGTTGAAGACATTTGAACAATACTTTCACAGTGCAACACGCAGCATTTTAAATAATATGGTGACCAAGCTTCAGCAGTGGCAAAATATGACGTTTATCTGGAGCGAAGTGTCATTTTTATCTTTATGGTGGGAAAGGTGAGCGTCTATAATTTCATTTGTTTTTTCATTATTATTTAGATTTATAGTTAACATTATTATTTATAATTTATTGATTTAAACAAATATTCGTAGACTTATGAAAGGAAAATATTGAATATCCTTTCAATATTTCATGAAAATATTCATTGAATCCATTGTTATTGATTTGGAAAATTTCATCCAGTAATGACATTGATTCCATCAGAATTAAGGGTCATTGAAAATCAAAGCGGTATTCAAACGAGTGTACACACGTCCGCGCTATTCTAATCAAGACCCCTTCACTATCAAACATAACTGGATTCTGCTTTGTGTATATCCTTAAGTGCTTATTTTTTCCATTATAGAATGCCAAATGTACGGCGGCAGACAATATTTTTTTACCTTACTAATTGAAACAATTACGTTATTATATGAAATATCGTTTATTACCTAAATAATGTGCTCAATATTTTACTAAGAGAAATTGTTTCATGCAAAATGTCAATGTTTTATAAAAATACTTTTCATTAGTCAAGGAAACAAAAATGTCAATTAATAAAAAACTTTTAACCATGTCGTGCATACCATTATTCAAATGATACTATATAACATAATATCATTAAATTTAACTATAAAATGAGTAGAAAGTAAATTCAACTTCTTATGAGTTCATTTAGGTATTCCATAATATGCCCTAAGCGGAGAAAATAATTAGGTAAAATAGACATTATAGCGGAACATACTTATTACATGAATATCTCTTTTAGAATAGAGAACAATATTGTTATTTAGATAAAATGAACAACGATTTCTTTAGTTCAATAATTTAAGCCAGTAAAAATTTTTTGATTTCGTATTTTGGTTTCATCAACCTTTATCGAGTTAATTGCCAAAATCTTTCTTTTCATATGATAAGTCGTACTAATATTAATGACTTTATATATGTTCACTCGCACATATAATTTTAATTTCGAAATTTTTACTCTAAAGTAGTATTTAAGCACGTATTCGTGCATATTATAATTAAAGTTTTATTGGAAAAATAAGAAAAATTTTTTAAATTATATGCGATTACTTTTTAAGCGCTCATCCAACGAAGAAAATGATAGTAAAAAGACTAGTGAAAGAAGGACGACTAGAAATGACTACTGGAGGCTGGGTTATGACCGATGAAGCCACATCTCATATTTATGCAATGTTGGATCAACTGATTGAAGGTATGTACTTATATCATAGCAAACAATTCTATTTTCATCCACAAAATTAACATCACCTTCTTACATTTACCCTGTCTAATAGATTTTTAACATAGGGTCATCGTTGTAGCTATTACTTTTTTTAATTGATTATTTTCAACTTCGTAAATTGCAGAATAGGAATAATCTTAATATGTATGTAAATTATTTGAGTGCTTATATTAAAACGTAACTCAACGCCAAATGTAAATTAGGTCACGTAGAAATACAGAATCCATTTTGTTTGACAAATAATAACGAACCAAAATTGTTGAGAACTTCATTATTGCGCCTAAAATCTGGTAATTTCAGAACATTATCTTTGTTTATTTATGTATCATAAACTTGATAAGTTCACGTTTTAAAATTATAATAAATCATAAACTAGGAAATATCTTTAACATTTTAAGATAACTTATTTATCAAGTGCAAATTGCTCTAAAATATATTTAAATATTTTTTTTAACGTGATAAAGAAATATTGTTAGTTGAAAGCCATTTATTTTGAATACAAAGTAACACAACAATACTAAAAAAATTAAGCCAGAAAGTTATTTTAAATTTAGCAGACGTGACAAAACGGACTAAAATATTTGGGATAAAAAAAAAACAAGTTTGTTCATAATGCGTTTCAGCATATGCGGACAAAATCATATGGAAATCCAAGTACGGAAGCGAGGCATATCAACTGAAATTCCCATCCTCTTTAAAATTCATTCCATAGAAGGCAAAGCGACATATGTACACACGACCCTCATTCGACAACCCTTGACACAGTTGAATCTGTGTGTATATGCGCACGCATTTTTTGTCACGCACATCTTTCTACATTCACAGAACGAATGGGTTCGTTATTTCGCGAGTGCGTGGCTTGTAAAGCCGCCCTTTGAAACACTCTGTTAAGTAAAGTAACTCAAGTATGCGCAGATATTGAAAAATTTAATATCCTGTAGTGGTAGGTGAATTTGAATTGGTCGAAATACGAGTGTTAATGCTGCTGGAGTTGTTGATTAAAATGGTTCAATTAGTGAGGTATATAGATTGACAATTTATAATGTTTGTAACGTAAACTATTAAATATAAATTACTGGAAATACAGTTTTAAAAGCTTTTTATATAATATTGAAAATAATTGATTACTAAGAGTACTCTATTATTTTTTCAAAATTAAATTTTGTAGAGCATTTTTTAATATAAGTAAATAGTAGGAGAATGCCCATATGATTCCAGATAAAATATTAATAGGGTACCTATGAAATTGATTTAACCATAATAGATAAGCTGTCAATGAAAAACAAAATCGTTTTTATTAAAACCACGTAGAAAAACGAAAAGATTAAGCCTAAAATAAATTCATTTGTTCATGAAATAGTTATTATTTTCCTAACGGTACAAATTCATGCATGCACAAAAAAGGCAAGAAAATAATTGATATTTTTATTCATATGTTTTAGAAAAAATCAAGTAAAATTTTTGAAAAATTATATCTTACCATTGTCTACCAAGTATACAAAGATATTTTGTTTTCCTTACATATTTTGTCTAAAAAACTAGAATTTAGACTAAAATATTTTAATTTTTCCAAGAAAAAAGAAAAAAATTAAATAGAAGCTTGTCAAACACGAAATATTTTTTGTCACTTTCACAATATCTTATGATGACACTCTATCATCCAATAATATTATACACACATCATACGCAATCTCCTCCTTTGAAAAATCTCTCGCTTCTTCTTACAAACCTTCCATTTACCTTGCAAATCCAGCAACTTCATTTTTTACAGAATCGCATAGGCTGCTCTTTAAGAAATATGCGCGCGAGCGTAATCGCGTATGCTTAAGTACACACTCGCACTCGAGCCCTTTGTGCCTTCTTCTTGGAAGAATATGAAAGCCTCGTACAACCGAGAGCAGGCGCGCGTGCGTGCGTATGAATAAAAAAAAAGTCGGGGCGCGTTATTGGTCTCGCCCGACAAAATATTTCTGCGACGCGACTCATATCAAATGCAATTCGAACCTAATGGCGGGAAAGCCCTTCCTCCCTCTCCCTCTCTCCTTTCGCATTTGCATGAGAATGGCAAGCGTTGCGTACACACGCGTCGCGTCGCAACGCACTTTTGCGTGGAGGCGGAGGAAGTGAAAGGGAGGAGGACGGGGTGCATTGCCGATTGCGTGCAAACGCGTCTGCATACGTTCGTGTTGCGAGTTTCCGTAGGAAAAACATGGTAGTAATTGTACTAGTAAACAGTTATTAAAAAGTAATCTAATTTGCAAAATTATTTGAATAAGAATTTGAAATATATTGTCCATGTTGTAGTTTTACAGTCATAAATTTGTATTTTATAGTTGACATATAACACGTTATATTTTATAAGGGTTATTACGTGATAATATTAAAATATACACAAGTGGTATGCATTTGAGAGTGCCACTCTCTGTTATTAAAAGTGCTGTCCGACGAAAATCTTATGCTCTGAGCTTCTTTGTGCATCACCCAGTTTTATATTTATAATATGAGAAAATTCACAATGCAACAAATTTTCGTACCCTAAAATTATCTTTGAGGAGCACTTTCCGGATTAATATACGTCTATGTATTATAAATGTCAATCATTCAGTAAACTATTCACATGAAATATAAAGGAATTTAATTAGTACGAATTTTCACTACTTCTGGAATTTTTTTAGTTTTTTGTATGGTTTGAACGTCATGGCTTTTAATGATCTTAACTTTGAAAGAAATCAATAAATAATCAATCGTGTTCTGTGTTAAAAGATATATAGGGCACAGTAAAACTGGGAAGGGCACAGCAACTCCAGTTTGGGCAGTTTACATCATCTTGCTTTTATACAAAAATTAAGTTTATTAATTATCTGCGTACAAGAAAAAATATACTCGTGTAGATTTTCTGCATCAGTGAATCTTGTGATTTCGTTCTATAGGATGTAATGTATAATTATATATCCAAAAATATAATTAAGTAAGTATATGAAATTTTATGAAAGGGTACGAAAAATAATATTGACCTTCTACGTATAAGTATGAAGCAAAATCAGTGCTTCGAGTCGAAAATGAAAACATTTTTTATATTCAAAGATCGTTGAAAAATTCACCGAATATAAGAGGTATAAATATGGATCGGCTGATCAAATACTGAAATTTTCACTTGTTTACTAACGCTTGTATAATTATCTCAGCATATGCTTCAATGATTTATTTGCCAACAAAAAATTCGACTGCATAACAATATTTTTGTATGTTTCCAATTCATCGTAACAAATAATTTGACATACAGCGCGTGAAAAACATTTTTATTGCATATCTCGATTTGGCATAATGCCTCTTCCCTCGCCCGATATCCATAAAAATATCAAAAAATATCAGAAGCCCATTCGATGCGTTATTCAATTTGTCATTATTCGACACGGCGTGTGGAAACGCGCATGCAAAAATAGGATGCGCCTACCTCCATCCCCCCTGCGGCGCATCATTATTTCCTTTTTCCCTCTCTCGCGCCCAATACTGCACACCCACAAGCACGCAGCCGAATAAAATGCGTCGGAGCTGAAGTTTCGCAAGATCGGGCGGTAAAATGCAAATGAACCCCGAGCGCACGCGCGACTGTTACACGCACGCACGCATAAGCACACGCGTGTACTTGCATATGCATGCCACATGGGAATGCGAAGGTGCGCGCGAGCTCTCGGCCTATTTTCCGAATTCAGATTCGCCGGGCGGCGAGTCACGCAGTAGCGCAATTTCCATGCAGACGGGGGGATGAGCGGAGACGCGGGAATTCGTCGGCGACGACGGGAGCCGGCGAAATAGAGTGTCTCGATTAACAGTTACGCACCACCGGACATCGGCCCGTGTCGGACGAATGCCACGGTGGGGAGCTACACGGGACTCGCGCATTTTTTTCATTAGATTCTCTTTGATTTATTTGGAATCGTATAATATATACATAGAAATATAGAAATAAAGTATAGGGAAAGGTATAGGTCTCTCCATAGTCATTCGTTAATTCGTATTGAAAAGTTTATTGAACAGTTCGAGGACTAGTTTGAAAAAGCAGTTATGAATTTACATTATAAAATTAAAGTAATATTCACAAGACTAATTTTTTACGAGTATTTGTCTGATATCTTGAAAAATTGTTACGATTTTTCATAATTTTTGTCGAAAGAATTTCAGTTTTTTTTTTCAATTTGACTACCAATTAAACAAAGTTATTAATTTTGAATCCAAAATAAATGAAAATATCTCTTGCGAACAATTCAATTACACTAAACAAATGGAAAACCAACAACGTTTTTCTCCCACTGCACGATTCACTGAACGTTATGCAAGCCATTCGTTTTTTCAAATAGTTTTACAACGTCAGCTTTTTCTCTTTTTACTTTTTTCCTCCACTCTTCTAGTTTCGATTTCATTTTCTTTCGACTGGCACCACAACCTCGCACAGTTTTCTGTTTTCCAGCATTACCGACGGGAACTTGGTTGGCAGCGGTCTACTTCTGCGCCAAATCCAATTATCGGAAACGCGGGCGAGGAAAAATGCGCCGGATTAGCGAAAGTTCGTGCGCGTTTATTGCGGTTCGACGATCGGATCATGCAAATCGACGCCCGCAGCTCGGCCTTCTCCGATATGACGTATCGCGCATTCGCTTGGAGGCATATAGGCGGCTCAAATCCGGGGGCATTATCATTTCGCGCGCTGATTGGTTTTTGTTTCAGCCGGGATGATTTGTTGGGTTAAATTGGATTTCAAAGCAACTCTAAGGTGGCTTTAGATTGTATGGTAATTGAAAAATATTTTAATCTCTATAATCATTTAAATTCGATGGCTCCTATATTTGAACGCATTGGATGAAGTTTTTTCAAATTAAAGAAGTTCGATTTACGCATATTTAAAAACTTTGATGGTAAGAAAAAAAATTTTTGAAAACAATTATTTTATTTCTACAACTTCTAAGTAAAAATGGGGAAGTCATCTCAACACAATAAAACTTCTAAAAATTTATATTTATTATTTCTAATGGAGGGATGAGTCATGGGTAATCTACTTAGGCTAGGCTCCTCTGTTTACTATGTAGCCGTAGGCATCCTTCAATAATTTATTGTTTCATATCCATTACAATTATCACTCTCTAAAAATGAATAAGTGAGCAGTCGTTCTCTTGTGGGAATCAGTGAAAAATATACTAATACTTTAGCGAATATTGACTTATTAGTCAATTTTTTCACTGCTTTGCACCACTAAACAACTTTTCATTTATTCATTATTAGAGAGTATAATCCAGCGAAGTTTCAATATTTATATTATTTGCTTGTCATTTACATAATATACAACTAATTATAATATATATTAATCAGCTATATTCGCTTGATAGAGTGTAAACAATAAAAGATAATGTTTAATAATTTCGAAATTCATATATTATTTAACATACTAGCAAAATCCAAACACGCTGCGCGCGTACTATTTTCTTTTCGAGGTTATGAATATAATTTTTCAGTATGATTTCATTTTAATTAGTTTAAATGATGTCATAACCAAATAATTTTTGAAAGCATAAAAAGATTAATTTTTTATTTTATTTTGATTGAAGTATTTAGTCTTAAATAATTAAGAATAAATAATTCGATTAAAAAAATTTAAATGTAGCGGTAACGGTTCAAAGTAGAGAATTTTCGCGTCTATTCCTTACAGACCAATCAAAACGAATCTATAAAGGCTTCACAACATCCGGCCATTACTTTTTTAAGAGAGGACCTTGAACGTATATTGGAATATTGTACTCAGACTAAAACTACTATGAAAAGAATTGTTTTAATTTAAAGAAATCAATTATTGATCCCTGTATACTTAACATATTTACATAAACTTTTAAACTTTTTCATATTTCAAAAGAATGAACGTCAACTTTAAGGCATAAAATCAGACTTTAAAATTCATTTTAAAATAAAAAATTGACCTGTAAATGAATGTCCTAATGAAGTCGTCTTGCGAAAGAATGCAAACACTTGAAACGATCGTGGCGAAGGAATTACCCTCTCAAAGCTGGAGAGCGAGTGTTTTTATTGTTTGTAAGTGACTGCAGAAAATAAGGAAAAAAGAGAGCACGAAGAAACGAGTTGACAATAGAGATGCAAAGGTAGCGTCCTGTGCGATTGTAGATATTCACGAGGTAATTAAAATCTTCTCCGTTTTAGTCTAGACTTTAAGTAAACCACGTTCAATTGCGGCCCAAGGGACAATGTTGAACATTTTTCAAGCAAAATCCCCTTTGTCACCTCTACCTAACACTATATAGTATGTGTGTATATACCTATTCCAGGAAAGAGGACAAAACGGGAAAGGGTGAGCGATCAGTTTGCGTGTGTGTGTGTCTGTGTGAGTCTGAAAAGATAGGGTAGAGAGAAAGAGGAAAATTCCGAATGAGCGCAAAAAGAGAGACGGCGAGAAAATGGAATAATGAAGGCAAAAAGGTGGCCCAGCCGCAGCACTAACAAAGCTGAATGAAGGGTCGGGGAGAAGTATCCGGGATGACGCGAAAAAAAAGAGGGAGGGGAAAAATAGGAAATAGGAGATGGCGAAAAAAAGGCAGCCGAGCAGAAAGCGCGGAGTACCGTACTATATACGGACATGGTGAAAGAGTGGGAGAAAAAGTAAAGCCAAGGATTGCGGACAACATCGTCGCAGAGTCGTCGTTCGTTTGCTTATTTATTTCTCGGAGCGGAATGAATTAGGTGTCAAGTTTTCGTGTATACGAGCCGCGTATTTCGTTCGCTTTTCCCCCTCTTCTCGTTCGCTGGCTACAAAGCTGATTTATTAAAACTCCCCGACACTTTTAATTAACACTGTGCTCCGCATTCATGATAATTCTCGCTTTCGATAACAGTTTTTCTCGCGTGCACGCGCCTGTTGTCCTGTGCAACCGGTGCAGCTGTCGCGCTGTGCAGAGCTTTGCGCTTTTTCGATTCACATTTCGATACCAAGGTTTACGTCATTTCGAAATTACAGTAGGCGTTTTAATTATTAATTGCTTGTCGCAACACAGTTAATCGGAAGTGGAGGCAACTTCTGAACTTGAAATGCAAAATAAACTCACAATTCTGTTTTTTAATTCATCGTTTAATTATCTCAGTGTGTGATGAACATAATTTTCTCTCAATTTCAGTAAATTAAGTATCCTGAACATCCTTTGATATATATTCTTTAAACAACATCTTATTAATTTTATCGTATAAATTAAGAAATTTTATTACAAACACGATATTCCTCTGACTCTGTTGAAACAAGAAATATACAGCCGACCGCACCGACAAAGGCGCAGTACAGTACTTTGTGTATGGCTGAGTACGTGCGCGGCCCATACACATCGAGGCAACATCATGTCTGCAACTGGGGCGGAAGGTCTCGTTTCGTTAGAATTTTAGGTAGCTTTATTGTCTCGACGAGCTCGTCACTCCGCCGATGAAGGCAATTTTCTAGAAAGGAGTAGTTGGCGGACCTAAAGGGACGCACAAAAGGATACGACCGCTTTGAAGAGACTCTGTTTAAAAGTGAATGACGGTAATGTTAAAATAACGAAGAAGTGATTCTGGGTTCGTTCAACTTCAGCCGCAAGTCTAATAAATACGTATTTTGTTTGATCATCGTTGTCCATGGATTTATTGTTATTTTCAAACAAAAGGAAAGAAATGACGTTTTTCAGAAAAGGGGATGCTCATATATGACGGCAAATGGAAAAAATTAATCGGGTATTTATAAAAATAATGTCACTATTAAAAGTTTATAGAAATTTAAGGGAACTTTCAATTTTTACTACTGAATGACGGATAAAAACGCGATTTTTCTACTGATTTTATCAAATTTTAACGTTATTTTCCGTAACATTCTCTTTACATTACTGAAATTGTTGAAAATTCCATATTTTTACTAGTAGACTAGGACATAAATTTGATATTGTATATTCCTTTGCATTCCTTTACATACTGTATATAGATTCATGCACCCATGAGGATTTTCCTTTACATCTTTTAGGTAGCAAATTTTTCATTGAATAAATGTTCTCTAAAGGGTTTGAGTTTTCGTGAAATATAAAAAATCCCTTTACACGTTAAAAATTTGTAACAACAGTTTCCTACGCTTGACTAAAACAATTTTAGCATCGAAACTTTCATAATTCGCGAGCTATTTGAAAACAAACAATTCTTATACTTTTATAGCACTGGGGCTCTAAAACATCAATCTAAAAACAGAAATTCCGCGCACGTGCGCCCTTCCGATCGATCTGCAAGCTCTCTTTCTCTCCCTCCGGTACGCGGAAAAACTCGTTCGAAGCTGAAAAGGCCCATCAAAAACGCGCGCGCCCTCCTACTGCCTCTTTATAATGCTCCGAGCTTAATTTTTTAACGGCCCCAAGACGTGTAAATCCGTCAGTGTAGCGCGTGGCGAACTTGACGAAAATTGCTGCCACACACGAACGCGCCTGCAGTACGTCGCTGTGCGAGGGCTTGATTAGAAATGTGCCCGGGAAAAGCGACTATAGCGCAGGCCTCTCTCTCCCTCTCTCCCTCTAGCGTGCGACCTAGTTTCCTCGGCAGGATTGCGCGCCGTATACTTTATTGTTTATTTCCGAAAGGAGAAAAGCCGAGAATCGTGAGCAGAGGAGGAGGGTTGGACGCCGACGACGGCGGCGACGAGAACGCGCTGCACGGAGGCTCGTGAGAAAAGCGGCTCTCGCGGGATTTGAGTTCAAGGGGAATTGGACGACGGCGGTGGCGACGGGCTCGAAAACAATTCGAGTTTTCGAAAAGAACGAGCTCGCTCGTCGCTGCACGTGCACTGCGACCTATAATTAAACAGGAGAGAATAACGGCACTTTATGGGCTTAATTATTGTTTCTCATAGTGGTTTTCTTTTTCTGCCCGTGTCTTGCAATTTATTGTTTGGACAACTAATTGGTTGGAAGGAAAAGTATTAAAAAATTAATTATTGCTGAATTTTCACAACGTAGAAAGTTGATATTACTGTTCGCTCAAAGTAACTTGCAACTTGGAGATTGCATAATTCAACAAGCATAACCGGAAAATGTTAACAACAAATTTGGCGTTAACGCGCGCGCGCGAGCTAAGGGCCGCGAAACTACAGTTCTCCTCTTCTCCCAGCGCATAACCGAAATTGCTTCCGCCAGCGCCATAATTTTCAAGTTTCGAGCCGCCGTCGACCCGTAAAGTAAATATTTCCGGTTCGGTGCATAGCTCGGCTGTCTCCCCTCCGCCGGCATAGATCAGATTCCTCGGCGCTCAACTGTCGTCGTGATTTTCTCGTTAAGGGCCCGCTAAGGGACGCACCGCGACCGCTCCGTTGTCTACGTATATGCCCAACTGCGCGCGTCGAGATATGCCTCGCGCGCAGGGAGCACACATAACAATCCTAAGAGACACTTGGCTAGATTGCAAGAGTTACCGATGACGCTCGTCACTGCTCTCGTCACTAACATACACACTCTCCCGCCTCGGAGACAATTGTGCACAGCAGCTTCTACCGCCTCACTCTCGACGCGATCTCAGCCCATGCGTTAATTTCGAAATGCCATTCAGCCTCGCGCATCGTCGCTTATCGCTTTAACTCGCCGAGGCAAGATCAATATTAGACCGGTATACCCGAGCTAGTGCTACTCTCCCGCAATCCCCCCCACATATATATACCGTTAATTATTAACGCTATTTACTTCGCGTTCCACTTCAACGGGTGCGCCGCGAGTTTGCCGAGGTTAACTCCCTCTCTCTCTCCCACTCTCTCTCTCTCTCTCTCTCGCACCCCGGAGATTGCGTGTATAATTTTCCCGCCGCTACCACCGCCGTCGTCGACTCTCGCGAGAAATAGCTTCATATATACGCGCGTATACACACACGCTAGAGAGCTCGTATTTTTTTCGGGGAATTTTAACGCGCCTGGAAAGTTCAGAAGTTTTGAATGCAAATTTTTTTTTCACGTCCGTGGGAATGGATGTGTACGCCGGTGCGTTGCTGCGTAGTTTTTTTTTTTCAAAGTTATTGTTAATCCCGGAGAATAGTAAATTTTTACCGCGAAAAAGTTGGCGTGATATTTTTAAGTTTTTTGCAAAGTTTTGGGATAAATAAATTTTGTTAAAATTTAGTAAAATTGGTAAATTTCCTTGGGTAGTGCCTATTTTTGAAAACAGAACTTAATTTATATGGGATACATAAAACTTTTAGGATAAAATTATAAACTAGTAAAACAAAAGAAATTTTTTAATTTTCTTTAATGAACATTAATATACAATAACCTTGTTTTTAACAATAATTAAATGAAATTATTATTTACTTCAAATACTGTTTTGGATTAATGCCTATTTTTAATATTCAGATATCATCGAAATAAATAACTCACGAAAAAGAAACTATCACTTGTATGAGTCCGGAATTTTTCTATGAAATATGAATATAAAGCTGTCTCTATCCATTCAATCTAACGCTCAGCTTTTCAGAATCTTGTTTGTATGAAATTTGTTCTAATTGATGTTTTTCAATCGTATTCAGCTTTGCGGAAAAGCTATAGAGTATTCGAACTCATGCAATTTGATAGTTCGGGTCAATGACTACAGATTCAGAAAAAAAGTTTATTATGTATCGAAAAAATTTATTTGTTTTAAAGCAATACTAAAACAAAATTTAATAGTATATAATTAATTTTTTTGTGTGGTGCAGTTATTTATCAATGCATTTGTAACTACTTATTGATTCGAAATTTTTGTTTTGACGGAGGATTCTATAGTATAGATTCTATAGTATAGTCTAGATGAGTAATGTTACGAGTGTAGGAGCTCAGAGAGCTCAGCTATGGGGCCAAAGCCGAGCTGCAATTCAGTTCGCAAGGCGTTGAACCGCTAACGCATATACGTCAGGTGATGAGCAAAGAGCTCACCAAACGTGGCAGTATGGCGAGAAATGAACGAAAAAATGCTGGTCAGCAGCTCGCGAGGTGTGGAACCTCCTACTAACTAGGCCATCTCGACGAAAACCTGAGGCTAGCAAAACTAGGCAATCAACAGGCACGTGTCCATCATCACCCAAAGAGGATGAGAATTTTCAGTGTACAGTCCTGTAATCCATATTAGTGTAGGACTCTGGTTTTCTACGTAAAAATTGAAGATTTTTACACCCTGTCTTGTTTATGTGGTTCGCACGCTCCGCTAATAGCAGCAATAAATTACTTGAAAAAGAGATATCGCAACAGTTAAAGGTTCCTCGGATTTCTTTATAGGTATAAAAGGTGAAGCAGAACAAGATCAGGATATAGGGTGTCACCAAGGAGGACATACCAAAGTCAAGATGTCAGCACGAGTCGTATCGTGATTGACAAAGTACATTTTTGAACCTCAGAGCTCAAAATTCCACTTTTGATGCCTGTTTAGCGGGGTCAAAGTGACCGATTCCGATCCTAGGGCGCACAATGAGTGTACTTTTGTATTAATTTTCCACCCTAGGTCAGGTTAGACATAGACTTTCTCAGATAAAAAAGGATATAATTTTAGAAAATTGAACGAACAAATATGACTTTTCCATATAATCGTATAAAAAGAATCGCGCGTGTGTGTACGTGATGTGTGTATGGGAAAGCGGTAAACATTAGAGGTGTAACTCAAAACGGAAACGTATGTCATACAATTATTTATTTTTATTATACCAGTAAAATGTATGAAAAGAAATAATATTCAAAGAGTCACTATCGATCACTTAAAATGATCGCAATTTGGATGTGAAATTTGAAAAATGTCGCCCCCTTGTCGTAACAACGCGACCTTCCACAACTATACAATGGAAAGTATGCACACCACGCACTGATTAATTATTCTCCCTGCACTCATTAATTATGCCGAAATTCGCACTGGCGCGGCTGCTCGCGCACGCGCTGAAGTTTAGCGCAAACAAGGTCGCGCGCGAATTGACGGGAGCTACCCAGAGGACACTTTATGGCCGAAATAAATTTCTTTTCTCCGCAGCCATATACACGCGTGCGCGCGCTCGCGTCGGCATTAAAGCCCGCTCAAAATTGTATTAGCTTGGCCGGTGGTATGGGGGTCGCAGAAGCCCCGTCGCTTTGCACGTGCTATAAGTGTTCGAGCCGCTCGCGCGCGAGTTTCGCATTCACGCGTGCGGGAGAGAGCGGATACTAGGTATGGGAATTACCGGGGAAAACTGGCGCGAGGCGCCGCCGTCGCCTGCACCCCCGGCCTGCTTCAACTTCGTTAATGCACACATGTCGCGTCTAATGAGTTATAATCAGCTGAGTGCCGGCTGAGTGTAGTTTAATGGTTTGTTCGGCCCGCCCCGCTAGCGCTCTGCATCCCCTCCTCCGTTCGCTAATAAACTTTGATTCGCTCATTCTCCACCGTTCTATCCCCCCGCTCGCGCCGTACATACCACCTATTTTGACTTTTCGGATTAACGCTCGGAGAGGCAGCGAAATTGCTAACTCTATTTCGAGGCTGCCAGCGCCACCGTCGGCCGCGCTGGACCTGGCGTTAATTATTTCGAGCCTTGGCGTTCATTGAATGCGCGTTACATGTGCCCGAGATGCGAGCTCTTTCTACTTGTTGGCCCTTATATCAATTCATTACGCGCGATGTGCAACGCGGGTCTGATTATCCGAATGTAATACTCTTTGTTTTCATTTATTCCGTCATTAAAATGGTGTACCAACTGTATTTTCACAATATATTCAGGCTTTGTATCAGACGAAAGGTGCGAATCGTCGAAACACAACCTTTTGTACGGATGTACCGAATCCTTCAATAATGAAATCACCATTTTTCACCGTGACAATATATAGTGATGCATGAAAAAATTCAAATATAAATGGCAGATACTGTCAGAATCATCCGAGTTTGTATTATCACATCGCAAATGCCGTGCGCATATTCATCTTGGAAAGGATCCGATACCCCGCTTTTTGCACATACATGCAAAATATTCAATTTCCAATGACCCGAAGCGCTGATTCCTTTAGCGAGCCAATCGCTCATACAAGCAAACCCAGAAGCACTCGCGCGCTAACAAAGCAACGGCCGAGTTGGCGCGCGCGGACGCATACATACAGGGCTTCGAAAAGGAAAAAATAAATATAACCATCGAGCACTAGTCTTTTTCCGCGCGAGCAACATATAATGCTGCCTTTCGCGGGACCGTTCATCTGGAAGTATTTCTATCGCCACGGCTCGTGACTCGGGCGAGCATTACGGATCGAGCGATTCAATTTAGCAAGCGCAACGGCGCGTCTCGCGGACAATCGACGCGCGAGGAGAAAAGCAATTTCGACGCTTGATGTCCCCTAATGGATAATCGGTCGCACGGTTTGTTTGTTCTTTTTTTCCAGTTGGATGGCGTGGACTGCTTTATGACGTTATTATGCATGTCAATTTTTTTTAATTCAATTTCCGATCCTTGCTATTCATTTCATGGATTACTCAAAGATTTTTATTGAATTTCGCGAGTAAGTAATTATGATTGATTAAATTTATTAAATGGAAATTTTCATTGAATGATTAGTAATAATAGATTTGCATGTGAACGCCCTTTTGGCAATAGTTTAGATTATTCACAGAAATGTAGAAGAAGGGCTCGCCAATGCTTGCAATGTCCATCATAATCTTTGATGACTTATTAACGCGGTGCCCACCGAAATCTCCTTGACGACTCAGCCCGCATCCAAACTCTCCCGACCGTTAATCTTCCTCTCTATCTCCCCCACCTCTCCCACTCACACTGTCTACCTCTATCTCTCTGTTTCTCTGCGCTCGCGCTTATGCGAAACGGCTTGTCGCGGGGACGCAACTGCGAAAGCGGATTTAGCCCACAGGATTTTCAGCACGCATGCGAGTCTACTGCATACTCCTGGCGTCCCAATGCACTCCCCCTCCCTTCTCTCTTTCCCTTCCGCAATTGATGGGGGGTAGGCAAATATTCCATTCGGTCCCTTTTTTTCTCGCGTCGCGCGCTTGCACGGCGTCGTCCGCCTTTAATCGTTCTGTCGGGCTTAATTAAAAATTCGGTTTTTTCCGAGCCGAGTGCGCGCGGCGTTTCCGTTAAATACTGCGGCACGAGCCGAGGTTTCGAAGTTTAATTTTCGCGCGCGCACGCGTCCATGCGGTACGGCTGAGAGGCCGAATTTATTTTTGTTTAATTAAAACGTAATTTTTTCATCGATATTTAACTGTCGTTCGAGGTTACGAATATATATATAGTTTATTATTATATTAAATAATATTATATTAATTTATATATTCTAAGCTAATAATAATAATTCATAATGCATTCGTATAACTCTTAATTATTCGTAAGCGGTTTACTTTTAGTATATAAGTGCGTCTTTTACTCGTAAATCCGATCAAAATTTTAATTGAAGTGCTGTTTATTTTTATTTATACCTTCTATTATTTATAATTTTAAAATAAAGACTGAAATTTAATTTTTCCATTTTAATGAATGATTTTAATGGGTTTACCTTTAGTATTTTTACTCGAAAGTCGGATCAAAATTTTAATTAAAGCGCAAGTTATTTTGACTTATACCTTCCATTATTTCGAATTTCAACATAAAGACTAAAATTTTATTTTTCCATTTTGACGAATGCATGATTTTAATGCATTATTAAATGAGTTCAAAAATAAATCTTTATAGCATATTAGAGATATCGACTATTGAATAATAATATCTATAACTTAAAATTCGGCTATTATATTTATTAAATTATTGCAGACAAAAATTTCAATGATGCGTGGAATGAAATACCATTCGCTCATCGACAGCAGAGTTCTGAATTCATTAAAGAATAGAGGGTATTACACCGGCTGTAGAGCGACTTATCGAATCAAATAAGCAGACGCGCTTCCTCTTCAGCGCGGGGCCATAAAGTTTTCCATTATTTACGCGCAGCAGCCGGTAATTCACTTTGCACTTATTACCCTGCGGCTACGGCGCGAATGAAATCAAATTAAAAGCTCGCTCAGCCGCTGGAAAAGAACGCGGGCTGGGGGACTGGAAAAGGGCAGCAGCAGAAGAAAGGGCACGCGAATTTAAAATATACGCTGCGGTATTTTTCATCCCTATGCTCGCCGCGGCGGAGCGCTTTTCTCGCGCGAGCGCTATTTCGCATAATTCCTCCCGACGTATAATTGGAATTGTCCGACGGACGCGCTTTTACGCCTCTGGCAGTCGTACGACTTCGGCATTGCTTTTGTCCTGCGCGCGCGGCTATCTTGTAACGCGGTGTGCTTCTGTGCCCTCTAGGCAATGATTAAGCTCTTGGTGTCGCGAGACGAGTCGCGCCACTAGAACGCTTTTTATTCGCTCCAGCGCAATTTTTTATAATTTCTAGAATTCTTTTGCTAGAATTTCAGTTTTTCATTATATTTAATGAAATTGACAAGGGCAATATTTTTTTTTTGTGTAAGACGTGTATTGGAAAATCAATTGTTGGAAAATTACTGGATAGAATGGTAAAATAGTTATAAAAGACTTATCTGATTTTATTTTGAATATATCAGTTACTATTTTTATTTCAATCAATAAGAATTTACTGATCAATTGATTAATCGTAATTACATTTTTACAAAAAATTATTCATTGAGTTGTCTAATTTTTATCACCGTTATATTTAAAAATATAACATCTACAAAGTTTCCGTAGTTACACCGAAGCGCTTATAAATAGATTATAAATTATGATCTTAACTCAAGAAGTTGTGCTACAGTTCAATTAATTATGATTTACAAAAATATAACCGTCTAACAAATTTACTCACCCCAGCAACATTGTTATAGCAATTAGACGAAAGTAGAACCGAGTACGTTCAACTCTATACCACATATGCTTCGCGTCATAATTGGATTCTATTAAAACTGTCGTCGGCGAATGCGTTCTACGTGCTCCCGCTCCATGGGCTATTTCTTTCTTACCCTTTCTACCGTCTCTCCCTTTTTTGTCTCGTGAAATCCCCTCCTCCCCGTCCCACTCTACGTAGCTCGCGGTCGAGCGTTTTAGAACGGATTTTCTGTTGGACGAGGCTCGCGTTCAAGCAGAGAAGGGGAAAAAAGGAGAATTAACTTTCCACGTGGAGGATGAAAGAGGGAGGGAGGGAGGAAGTAGAGACAACGAAAAAAGAGGTGGATAGAGAACGAGCTGTGGAAAAAGAAAATTAAAATGGATGGCGGCGCGCGCTACAGCGCCAGCACCGGCGAGCAAAGAGGAAGAGACAGGAAAGGCACATGACGAAATCAAGCAGAAGAGGCGAAAAAAGGAGTGTGGGCGCAGATAGGGAGGGAAAACATTTATTTTGCTATGAAAGACGGGAAACAGTGTCGAGTTTGCGTAACTTGAGTTTAAAAATAGAATGATTAAAGCAATAATTATACTTTAAACTTGGTTACCGTGCACCCCTTTAGTTATAAAGTTGAAAAAGGATTCAAAAAGATTAAATTAAATAGTTTGCTAATTTTATTCAAAGTATAAAGTTGGTATGTACATATAGCTGTACAAAAGCTGCCTTGTTTGTGAGACACATTACAAAACATTAAACTGACAACTGAGATAAAATATGAATTAAGTTACAGCATTAATAAATAATTTCAATATTATCAAAAGGCAAAAGTTTGTATTTACTTTATCTCTAAATAGCAAAGAGAATAAAAATCGTCAGTCGAAAGTACATCGGTCTTGGTACGAAATCGCCTGCCAAAAGAAAAAGTCCGCGATAAAAAAAAAGACATGGCTGGCTGTGTAACGAGAAGAGAGAGAGAGAGAGGGAGCGAGAAAGGCTGCGGAATGAAAGAAAATTGGGAGAGCAGAGAAAGAAGAGGGACGCGGGGAATCGCCCGATTCCGATGAGATTTACACACGTGTCGTTGAGCGGATCTCGATCCTGAAATGGAATCAACGGATAGGCTGGCCGTGTATGTGTGTGTGCGTGAGGATCGACTCTTTTCAGCCAGGAGGGCAAAAAATTGCTCCGAGAATGCAGCAGCAGCTCGTCGACTGTGTGGTTTTCCAGCTCGTCGCCCCACTATTGTACGTTTAAATAAACGTCGGCGGGGGCGGCTGTCTTTTTGCAATGCGAAAGTGTAAGTTTCCCAGAACGAGAGGATAATAAAATTGGCGCGACTATCGAATTCTCATTGCTTGCCTAAAGAAGTCGTAATGTAAATTGTTTGGTGCTGTTTGTGTGATTGACGTGAGGCATGCCAACAATCTCGTCTATCTCTGTAACCGTTGTAACAAAAGTAATACAAACTCAGGCGAGCGCTCGTTTTATTCTCTTCTGCGGCTAACTATTTTGTGCTTCCGTAACTATTTGATGAAATTGTTATTATGTCAATGTTATTTCTAACAAATTCCTGTAGAAATTAATGGCAAATTTATTATTAAAAATGGTGATAAATAAGTTGCCTCACTATTCAAAACCATAAATTATTACAAGTGAAATTGAATTTCGGGGCTGCTTCACTCGGTGAATAGCTCCGAGATCCGAATGAAACTCCAAATGGTTTCACAACAGACCACTGATAAATAGCTCGTGATTACGATCCTGTCGACCGTAACCGCGCGCTAGGTTGAGACTTTCCTCGGCCGAGAGCTGCATTGCTTGACGTTGCCGAGCTTCGCCAAAATGCAAACACTTTGTGTGCAGGACCGTATCTTCTCATTAATCGTCTGGGTCTAAGTTTTTCATCAATTGTTTGCTGAATTACTAGTGGAAATATGTATGAATATTCACTTGTTCGAATTTAGGGAGTAAAGAATCTCTTGGAAATTTAATAATATCCTTTAAATATATCTTTTTTATGGAAAGATCTAACAAAAAAACAGCTGTCAAAAAAGCTACACTTGGCGGATTATTGTTACGAAAACTAACAGCCTTATCCTTTTAAACGCGTCCCTTCATCCGTGTTCGTCTAGACTCTGTCCGCCTCTCTCGGTCCGATTTCCGGACGCGTCCTTCAGCCAACGTCATATATAATACACTCGGGCGGCAAGTCGAAATTTATATCGGCCCTATATAGGAGTAGCCAAAGAGAAGAAAAGGGAGACAGTGGAGGGAATAAAGGCGAAAGACAATAAGAGACGCAGGAGTGCCGATTCGTGTACCGAAATTCCCGTGACGTCACGGGGGATTAAGCGCGAGCGAGCAGCCAGTTCCAGTCGGCGGATTAGGCGGAATCCGTGAAAGTTCATGGAAGAACGATTACGAGCCGAGACAGGGGCAGGGGCGGTAGCGAGAAGAAAGAGAATCTATGAGAAAGAGAGGAGGGGAGAAATAGAGAGGAGAGTGTGTAGCGCGAGGGTGTACGTGCAATGTACGCGCGCGTATATAGCGGAATAAGATAGCAAGAGTAATTGGAGAGATAGCGGGGGAGAGAAAGAGAAACGGGATCCGGGAGGTGGAAAATGAAAAAAGAGGTCGGCGAAGAATGAGAGACAGAAGTAGAGCATACGCGTGGTAAATAAAGAACGATGCGCGCGAAAAGTTGCAGGCGGAGTGTACATCGGTTTGCATTAGGGAAGAAATTTTCGGGGAGGTTTTAGAATGTTCCAAGTTTTTTCATTAAAAAATGGGCCAAAGTAGAATTGATAATCTAGGATATATATCATACGGTGGGACATTTAAATTTATGTTTTTCAAATGTAAAAAAGCCTGTTGGGAATTCGCATTGTGGAAAGAATTATTAATACACTCTAAAAAGTCATTTATAAGGGCAAAAAACTGCCTTTAAAATATGATTAATCGTTTATACACAGAAAGTCGAGCGAGCTAAAAATAAGTATGACGCAGACAAATGAAAATCCTGAAGAGTTTGTTGCGAAACATACAAATGGTATAGGAGCATTTCGTAAAGATCAGACGCATTTACCTTGACAAGTTCTCAATTGCTAAAGCGGAATAAGGAGCAGGTCACATTAGCTGTAACAGTGGCCGACTGGGGTAATTCTATTTTGACTAGCTTTGACTACCTTCGGGACTAATTCTACTGTCTATTAGGGACAAACTTGGCTATAGCTCAGAAGTGCGTTATTCACCCTCTACCAAGCTGTTTGGATCAATAAAGAGCTCTTGATTTATTAAAGGGATAATTACATCTGTAGCGTTACATAACTTATTTATAAATTCATTACTTGTGAATGAATTTCAATGTAAATGAACTAATTAATTAATCTATTCGAAGAATGCTGTCTAAAGCAGTGAGATTTTCTATTTTTTCATATATGTGCTTTGTACAATTTCGATTTGTATTCATGAAGTAAAATATAAAAAATGTACATAATTTTGAATGTTTTGATACCTGTATGATTTAAATTTATTGCTATCCATATATTTGCGAAAATGTTGGACTGAAATATTCTTTCATGTAGAAGCAGCTCCGACTGATTTACATAATACTACTGTGTAGGGTCTGACTATATCCGACCCTCGTCACTTGTGTCAATCGGTCGGAGTACGACATGATCTACTTTAAGTTTTGTAATGAGAAAGATCAATGTCAACCCTCGCGACTCTAGAGCCTCTGTTTTAAAGTATTCAATATTTTTATCGTCAAAGTTCTTGCACAAGAGAAATTAAAAATTATTTTTAGAAATTCAATTACTTTGACGAAAAATCGTATCAATATTGAAATATAAAATTTCATTCATTATTAATATCCGAGGTGATCGCAACACACGATACAGTTTTAATTAAAATTTAATAAATATTTACAATAACCTTATAGTATAAAGAAATACAAAAATAATTTAATTCTCATGCAGAACTAATATAATTTTAATTAAACTCGGAGGCATAGCAGCGTCACGTTCGGAATTCTATTCCCGTATCTATACATCAGCTATACAACACGAGTAAAGCCACGCACAGCCGTTCTCTAAAAAAGTCTGGGGAAATGCTTTACAAACATTTTGAATCCAGATATAAATATTACGGAAATCCCCTTCCTCCATACACGTCGCAAGTACACACGCGCGCGCGCGTACGACCGGCGCGTCATTGATCCGCTGCGCGTGAAAAAAGATAGACGCTGCGCGCACGTACGCGCGTATTTTTCGGAAAAAAGCCCATCCACCCCTCTCACCTCCCCTATCGCTGAAAAAAAGAGCAACAAAGCTATTTTTCAATCGTAGCCGGCCTGCCTTTTTTCGCTTACACGTATATATAACCGTATATGTATATGCAGGGGGTGGGAGGGAGAAAGAGAGATTCCGGGACAAAAATAAAACTGTCCGAGCTAGATAGGGGCTAGGGTGATATCTGCGCGCAGTGTGCAGCGCGCCGGCGGCAGGTTTATGGAACAAAATAACTGCCGGCTCGTAATAATTGGTTATCGATTGAAGGTGAATAAACCGGGATGTCGATAATCCCGTGGATATGTGCGTGGCCTGTGTGTATATAAGCGCGACATTGGGGATGAAACGAGAGCGTGCGCGCGACTCGACAAAACGCACGCTCGCCGGATCTCGTTGCGATGATTCCTTCTCTATGTGTAGGTGTCGCGGCAAGCACGTGCGATTCAGAGCCACAGCATGAACGTGGAGGTGGTATTAGAGGACAATGGGAGGGTTTTCGCTGCAAGCTGCCGCACTGTTTGCGGAAACCCGAGGCGAATAAAAAGTAACGGACTTTGTTTTACTAAAGTCTAAATGTTAATGTCTTGAAATGAAATGTTTGCTGAAAAATAGTCGATTTAATAAAGTATTTAGCTGGGATTAGAAGAGACATTCATCAGCATACAATTTTTATTCAGTATGAAATTATTCAGTGTACTAGGTGATGATAGACGTGAAAAATATATAGCCTTATGATTACAGTACGAATCGTGTGCGGGTGCAATAAAGCGATCCAAAGTGGTACGGTTGGTCGTACAATAACAATAACATATTTACGATCTTGACAATTTTAATAGATATTACTTCGCTGAAGTAATGTTGGCACAAAAAATGCATAAAGAATGAATATAAATCATGTAAGAGACATTAAATAAAATGATTGTCGCATAAATTAGTACACAAATTTATATTAACGTATAAAAAAAAGTTTTGAATTATTATACCCTCGTTTTATAAAATACGTATCGGATGTTGAATAAAAATACGACATACGAGCGACAAGAAAAGTGAAAAATAGAATGAAATGCGCGGAGAACGACAAGGAATGACGTATTTAGCGTCGCGTGTCGTCGCCAGCGACGTGATGCGATCGTGATCCCTCATCTACACGAACCAACACGCGGGCGATTCGATTTAACGCAGCTATATACGGCTACCCCGATACAACCATAATGGAAAACAAAGCGTCAAGCGCATGCTCATGAGCATGTGTGTCTGTATGAGTGTATGTGCATCCATACCACACGCGCTGAATTCACGATGCGCACGAACGTAATTAGCCGTGTTTAATTTTTTATTTTTTAATCGCTCACACGTTCGTTCCTTTTTTCAGTCGCGCGGAATCACGCTTCCTTTGACAGAGTTTTTTTATTCTTCTTTCCACTTGTTTTCTCGCTCGCTTATAATTAGCTGCTTTTTTAATTTCAACGCGCAGAGACGCATGCTTGCACGCGCGGGCACGAGAAGAAAATAATTGTGGCAAATCACGGATGAGTGGAGGCCGTTGTTACGTCAGCGGTCGTGAGTACGTCCATAAAAATAATAACGTAATTAGCGCAGTTACTTTAGTTTCATTTTTCGGCTGAAATCTCTTTTCCAAGTTAATTTTGGAGCCTTTATAATAGAAAGCATATTATTGACATGAACTAGTAACGTTGGAGCAATGTTAATGGCATCTATTTTTAGGTACGGCATTTATACCGATGACAATTAGTATTCCAGCTCCAATATTTTTATTTTAAAATATTACAGAAGTTGAGCTTGCGGATATTGCTATCGTTCAAAAAACAAACGGTATTTTGCGTTAAATTCTAAAGTCTCATCGATTTTTTAAGCCCAAAAGATACAAACTTCTGTTTTCACTTTAATCCACCCACGCGATCCTTGTACAACGCAAATATTTCATTTTCCATACACTTTTCGTAGAGCCAGGAATATATCGATAATCTCAATTGCAAATCGTCATTATACGATACGAAAGTATTTAAAAATACGACTAAATCTTAGCAAAGCCATCCCCATCCCCTGAGCGTCGCGGCACTTAAACCGCGCCGAGACCCATTACACCCTCCTCCGTTCCTCTCGTCGTCGACTGCTCCGTAGCAGCGTCTTAGAACTCAAAACATCAATTACCGGCCAGCAATTAGCGTCCCTAATAACGGTATCGCGTTAAGCGCGCGCGGGCGCGCAGCGCGCGAACAAAGAGGGCAAAAAATAAACGATAGCCGTGGCGCGAAACTGTCAGTGACAGGGCAAGGCAGCAGCGGGCGGCACCGCAACACCTCCTTACCGTTAATGGGTTATACGGGGGGGCAAGTTTTTAATCACTCCTACGTGACTGGCATTTCGCGGGAGAGTAAGAGGCAGTAAGAGAGAGAGAGCCCCGAAGCAGCCTCCGGCTTTTATTACGGGCTCGGCCGTGCTCTATATATACAGTATTGCGCCGGTAATTACTTGTTTGCTCGAATTAAAAGGTTCCCTCTATCTCGCCCCCTCCCCCCACTCTCCCTTTCTCTTTCGTCTTCGTCGGGCGACACCCCGACGTAGTCTTCTTGTAATTATCAACTTCGCAGACCTCTAATTAAAGCTGCGCGCGCGTCGATGGCGAAGTGAGTAAGAGAGAGATAGAGAGAGCAGAGGACACGTGACGAGGCACTCGCCGCGGCGCTAATACAGCGCGGCGAGGAGTTTACAAACTGATGCTCTCTCTCTCTCTCATTCTCCGCGCCGACATCGTCGTCGTCGACGTCGACGCTCTTGCTCGTTTCGTGGGAGGGAGTTGCAGCAAGTCGAGGATGTAGTAGTCGGGGATTTAGATCTTGCATGAGAGCGCTGTGATTGTCACTTGGAATTGATGAGAGAGAGAGAGAAAGATCGCGCGCTCGGGCAAGTTGCGCGAGTGTTTTTCAGCCCAGAATGTTTGATCGAACTTTTAATGGGATGTGGATGGGGTTTAATTAGATAGGAGACTTGTTGATTTTCAATTTGAGGAAATCTTATTAGACCAGGATTAATCAGATGGAATAAGAAGTGATAATTATAAAATGATTTTATTTAAAACCGACTATTAATGAAAAATATTGGGAAGATTTTTAAGGAAGGAAATAGTGTATTATGCAAGAAGGGCGAAAGTGGGTGATTCCGGCTTGGGTCACTTACACCTTTGTTGCGTTATACTATTTTTTTCGATTATCGATGTATGTTAGGAGAGCGAAAAGTGGTAGATTTGTTGCCCTAGGGTGCAAACTAAATGCAAAAGTCAACTATATACGGTCGTAACACTTTCATATTTAAAAACTTAGTAACTATTCATAATGAACAAACAGTATTCTCCTCATTCTCATACTAAACTTTTACTCTCTAAAAATTAATAAGTGAAAAAATCTATTAATACTTTAGTGAATACTCTTATTGAACCTGTGGAACAAAATTTTTACTGCGTAATATAAGTGAATACTTACTAAAGAATTAGTCGACTTTTTCACTTGTTTTTACGAGTGAGTGACTTTTCACTTCTTTATTTTAAAGGCTATAATCTCGTATCATTGAAAGCTGAGCGTGAAGCTGGGCTGAAACTTGTAGTTTGGAAAATACAAGTATTTTCGAGCGTGCCTGATAAGCAGTACGGTTTTGTGCGAGTTTATGCCAAGTTTGATGAGCTCAAACAGAACCCTTGCATAACTCTCTTGCTCGATAATCCTGCACACTATAGCTATTTCCTCCATAATCTCAAACTCAGTTTCACACAAACTTTCGGATACGGCTGTATGATCGATATTTCGGTCATATACGCTTTAATAATCTATAGAGCAGCACTATTTGAGGTTTATCTTAAACTACTTAGCAAATGAATTAGCGTATTTAGAATTCATCGAAACAAAATTAATGTAACCTTTTGAAACATTGATGTACAACGATTTCATCATTTATTGATAAATCTTAACTCAATAGAATTAATATTATACAATACTCAGGTTGTTAATGTAAATACTTACCATTACTTATGATATTTAATTATGATTTCAGGTCACCAGTGGCTAAAGACAAACCTCGACGTGACGCCGGAATCCGGTTGGGCGGTCGATCCGTTTGGTCATGGGGGCACAGTGCCGTACCTCCTCAAGTCAGCCGGCGCCTCGGGCACCGTCATTCAGCGCATTCACTACGCCTGGAAGCAGTGGTTTGCTAAGAAGCAGTACGGTGACTTTGTCTGGGTGCAACCGTGGGACCAGAGCGGCGCCTCGGACATGCTGACTCACAACCAGCCATTTGACATCTACAATATCAAGCACTCGTGCGGTCCTCATCCGCACGTCTGCCTCAACTACGACTTTCGCAAAATACGCAACGAGTACACGGAGTACTCGGCTAGAGCCGTAGATATCACTTCGAATAACGTCAAGGCCATGTCTGAGCAGCTGTTGGAGCAGTATTTCAAGACGGGCTCGCTCTTTCCCCACAATGTCGTTTTGATACCATTGGGAGATGATTTTAGGTGGGTACTTTCATATAATTTTAAAGCTTTTTTTGCATTACTTTTAAATAAAATTCTGTTTCATGTTTATACAATTATTGGGCATTTTGAAATAAAACCTTAATAAGAGTTATCAAAAATTAAAATAATATATAAAATGTTTAATCGTTTCGAATATTAAATATGTCGTTTTTGACAAAATAAGTGGTTTGTACCTCCGAGGACATTAAATAAAACATTATAAAAATTTTATTTTCTATAAATAAATTTTACTTTGCGGTTTGGAAACGATTTTCTCTCTCACACATAGACAACACATACATACAAACACACATACACACTCTGATATCTCTCGCAAAAATATCTATAATAATAAAATATGCCCTTCTGGTATATTTTAAATCATTAAATTTATTACCTTTATGGTATATACGGTACTTTTATTTTTACTTCCATCTAGATTAAAAATAACGACGGAGTCACCTTAACTTAATCCTTTTTCAAAATACAAATTTTTTATATTAATTTTTCAATTCCTATTTTCGCGAATTGATTCCCAATTCTTGTAAAAGATATTTGTTCAAACACACATACACATAACAAATTATTCTTCTAATGCTAGAAAATGTATTTTTATTATTCTTTATAATTATAGATACGATCACCCGATCGAATGGGACCAGCAGTACACCAACTACAAGATTTTGATCGATTACATAAACAGTCGCAAAGACGAGTATAACGCCGAAGTCGTGTTTGGCACACCGAAAGACTACTTCAACGAGATTCAGAAGCGTATGGCGCGCTTCCCGACGCTCAAGGGCGACTTCTTCGTCTACTCGGATATTTTCAGCGAGGGCAGGCCAGCTTACTGGAGCGGCTATTTCACCACCCGGCCCTATATGAAAATCCTCGACCGCGAGCTCGAGGCAAACCTTCGTTCCGCTGAGATACTTTATACAATTGCGCTAAATGTGGCTAAACAGTCGGCCAGGGATATTAAGTTGTACGAAACCTACTTTGAGAAGCTGGTCAAGGCACGAAGGAATCTTGGCTTATTCCAGCATCATGACGCCATCACCGGTACGTCCAAGTCGTTCGTAATGAAGGACTATGCCTTGAAGCTATTCGAGTCCATCTCTGACACAACTAGCTTGCAGAGCTTTGCTATTCAATCTCTAGCAGCCACTGAGGTTAAAGCAAACTCCACCGCTAGTCAAGTCTACGTACTGTCCGAATCCGACCGTGACAGTTACGAGAAGCTACCGAAAAAGATTCCTATCAACATCAACAACCGCGAAACTAAAAGAATCGTGCTCTTCAATTCCTTGGCTCAGCCACGACAGGAAGTCGTCAGCTTGAAACTGTCCACCTACCGAATACGAGTTCTCGACTCTCAGAAAAATGTCATCCCCTATCAGATAGCTCCGGTGATGAATGCGACAAGCATCACCCACGACGTCTACGTTCTACTATTCGTAGCCGAACTCAAGCCTCTGACGATATCAGTATATTACTTGCAGCAGACAGATCGAGTGCCAGCCGAGGCCATTTCCACCGTATACTGCAACAGATGTGGTAAGGATAACGTTTTCCCCATCAAGCCTATGCAGGTGGGTCACGTTCAGCTGGAAAACCAGCGGATGAAGCTATTATTCGACGGCCAGACGGGCTTTCTGAAGCACGTCACCAAAAAGCCCAGTGGCAAGATCATGCAGTGCAACATCGAGTTCGCTGCCTACACGTCGGCGCAGTTCCACAGCGGCGCCTATCTTTTCATGCCCGATCCAAACCTGCGCGACTCTGATAAGGACATTCTGGAAGCTTACACACCGCATCAAAAGATTTACATAGTGTCCGGCGCTTTGAGCTCACGGTTAACGGTAGAGTACGGTAAACTACTGGCTCATCACGTGGCTATCTACCATAAAGAGGGTGGACTGTCTGAAGCGATACACATAAGAAACATAATCGACTTTGAGACACCGCCGAAGAATCGCGAGACGGAGATGTTCATGCGTATCCAGACGGACATCGTCAACGGCGATCCGCCGGAATTCTATACGGATCTTAATGGCCACCAAATGATCAAGCGCACGAAAGTCGAGAGAATAGGCATCGAAGGTAACTACTTCCCCATCACGACGATGGCCTACATCGAAGACGCATCGCACAGGCTTACCCTTTTGGTGAACCATGGTCAGGGTGCGGCGAGCTATCAACCTGGCTGGTTAGAAGTCATGCTGGATAGAAGAACCCTGTACGATGATTCGCGAGGTATGGGCGAGGGTCTGCTAGACAATCGGAAGACCGTCATTAAACATTGGCTCCTATTGGAGGATATCACTGGAGAGAAAGATAAGTACTCGAAGCCTTCGCTGTTCGCTAATCAGATGAGCAACGCCCTGAACTATCCGGTGAATATTTTCGTAGTCGACGCCACTGAGGCAGAGATTAAGCTGCAGCCGGAAACAAGGCTGCTCACTCAAAGTCTACCCTGCGACGTGCATTTACTCAACCTCAGGACGAACCACGATCCGAAGATGCCACACTACCCTATCAACAACGCACTCATGGTACTGCATAGACAAGGATACAGTTGCGGGGTCGGCGCAGATATCCCAATTAAGCACTGCCCGCTGCTCGAAAAGCTGGCGCCTGACACCGCTTTCTACAAGCTGAGCGCGCCAAACGTCACGAAGATGTCGCTCACGGGAACGAAAGCACACAAACACCTCAAAGACGGATTGCAGGAGATCGCACTCCAGCCCATGGAACTCGAGACTTACAATCTCAACTTCGCGACGAACCTCCACTGAGTGGTAAAGAAAATGTTGTGACATAACAGAAGTGACAAGTGACAAACACTTTTTACGCGTCTTACGCGAATATTTCTAAAGAATTAATAGACGCGAATGGCTCATATCAGAAAAAGTATCTCGCTTGAATCGTACTTCTATAAAAGTATCCAAATTTCACAATGTAGTTATTTAAAATTAAAATATTTGTATTACACTGATTATTAATTAAATTAAAATATGCATCATAGCATTATTCAAAATATTCGAATCAAACGAGATACTTGCGAAAGCCTTACAAAAGAAGACACTTCCACAAGCGCGCGTTAATTTTGAGCAACGAGAAGCCAGGAAGTTTCGAACAATAAGCATAAGCAAGACCCGAAGAAGCAAGCCGCGGCTGGTGTTTAATGCATGGCGTCCGTCGGTGCAAAAACGTGCGACGCGTGCAAGGATACCGCATATCTGGTATTTGCGCGTCGCCGGAAGCGTTAATTATCAATTAGTCGCCTCGATGAAGCACCGCGCCCGCATTTGCGCCCGCAAAAAGCGTATTACCATGCCGTACCCTTCGTGATCATGGTCTTCTGCAATATAAGGCATGAGAGGATGAGCCCGCACCAGCGATTCGTTGACGACAAAGTCGATTATTTATCAACTAAACTGCATTTCATGAAGGACTTTTTTTGCAATATTTAGAGAATGAGGAGTATTTTCATTACGTTATTGTAAAAACATTTTTTCAAATATCCATGACACTTAATTACATGACAAAGATATTTAAATTATTATGTGAACAAAGTTTTATTTCGATATGCAAAATTTTATATAGTTGGTAATTAATAGACAACTGTGTGGACGTGAAACAAAGTTAAAAAATGGAAGAAGGAGATAGAAGAAAGAGAAGGAGCGAGATCGTAATGGAATTCAATACTCTCAGTGTACATATCAACCTGATCTTCGATGTAAACGGTATAGAATGGAAAATAGATGTTCGCGTGATAGAAAAACAATGTAAATCTCGCCTATTTTCATATTTCAGTCATACTTCAGATATTCATGAAGCTCTTTCTGCTCGCTCTTTCTCTTTTGTCTAAGTTTTCTGACGGTGTTGGTTGAACGAAAAGACTAAAATTTTTGAAATTTTAATGTGGTTGGAATAGTCATTTAATTAATTTATTTTCTGCAGAAAAATAACATATTTTAAATAAAAAATGAGGTAAAGATTTTATGTAAATAGGATAAAATTATATTTCTGCTATCATACTTTGAGTTCATTTGGTATTTTTTTCTAAAATTGATACAAATTATATTATGTATTTAAATATTGACGATAATAGTGTTTATGTCTTGAAAGGCAGTCTGTTCGTATTTTCCTTTGGCATTTTTATGATATCGAGTTAAATTAAATATATTGATGGTCGTATTTCCCAAATCTGGAGGAGAAATATAAAATATGTTTATTTTGTAAATAAATGGTATATGATAAATAATAAATAGAGTAGACAATATATTCTATTATGTTTTTCAAAGTTAAAATTTAAAATTAATTTTATCTTTGTATGTATAAGTTTTCTTAGAGAATACTTGATCATAAATTAACTAAATAAATTGTATATATACGTAGAAAAATGCAAGAATTTAACTTTTTTATTGAATAATAGCAAAAGTTTTATCCTAATTGTTGACTAATATCAAGTAATGCATTGATATAATATTGTATAATTAACTCGATATTATATACAAATGGCCGTGGCAATTTAAAAAAAAAACTCTACGAAGTTCTTCCAGATTAAACCGTATGAGACGAAGGGAAACTATGTATTTTTAGTCCTTACAGATAACCGTGAGTTTTTGTAAATGAATTCGTGGGCTAGTGAAATGTGTAATTTGTAAATAGTAAACTGTATAAGTCTTGAAAGAGTATACCATGACTCCATAAAAAGCTTTAAATTACGTTCGACAATGTGTGAGTAGTAAAAGAACGAGAACGAGTGCATCTTCTATACGCCGACAATATTAGGTCGTGTAAGAACACGAATCTCTAATTTTTAAAGTTGTGCACTTTTAAATAAATAGATATTTTATCCTTTATTGTAAGTAACGAAAAAATCTTAATTTAATTGAAAAAAGGTCTCTTACCTTGATTTCCATTTAAAAAGTAGTCTCTTTAACGAACTCTTGACTTTGTACATAATTGTAGAATTTATTAAATGCAATAGCCCCATGCTTTCCAGGGCAAGTGCAAATCGTATATATAAATTAGAATTTAACGGCAGCTTTTATTTTCCGCACAAACGACAGAGACCATCAAGCGCAGATGCTTGGCAAAAAAAAAAAAAAAAAAAAAAATGTGCGCCGTTGAAGTGACGAGCTGCAGATTGTAAAGTAATTAGAGTGCGACTGTGAGAGAGAAATAGTTAGTGAGTGAGCGAGTGAGAGAAAAAAATTGAGATCAAATACACTTTCCTGGACGAAGTAATTAGCGAATTAAAAGCAAATCTTTTATATAAAGGACTGAACAGTGTGCAATCAACGCATCATCTTTTAATCTTTTATAAAGGAAGTTTTTCATTTTTTTAGACGAGCCTACTTGCGAAGCGAAAAATTTATGTAAAACGAATATTTACAAGTGTTTGTCTGTAAGCGATTGCATGAGTACTAAATAATATGTGAATTACTGTGAGATTTAGTGAGTCTTTCTTGTAATGTCAGCGATAGGCACTTCTAATCGTATGATATACCTATTTTGTATTTACAATAATTCTCACGAAAATTTTAAAGAAAAGAATTTATTTTCTTTGTTTGATTTTAGTGAAAATTTTAATAAAGAACAATATAAATTAGTAAATAAATTCTTTGTTTTTATTTTTTGTTTCTATATTTTTTTGTAGTATGCAAAAACATGTTGTTTACTTAAAATATTACTATTTTCGTACTATTTTCAGTACTATTTTTAGATATAGAATATGTACGAGTTATTAAATATATTTATCTTAATTTTAATTTTTTTTATGAATTAATTTATGTAAGTTTGAAATTATTGGTAGAATATGGGGTGTCGGTAGTTAAATAAACTTACTATGAAATAAATTTTCAAATTAAATTGATTTATTTAAAATTGATTTTTGTTACCGATAACTTTATTATACGTTTCCTTATTGGTAGTAGAAATAGAAGTTTTTTTGTCCTCATGCCACAAAATAACTTTTCGCGGCCCGTATAGGGGCTGCAAAATACTTAATGTAAAGCAATGTGATACATTTAGTATTTTGCGACTTCCATATGGAACGTGAAAATTCATTTTATTCCCATCTCAACAAATATGGCCACTTTTTTCCCTGAAAAGCGGGACCAAAATTGGATTTGTTTCCCTCTC
>UXGD01000708.1:0-48839 GCA_900474315.1 Torymus auratus
ATCCAGAAGACGCAAAGCACGACGCAGCGCAGCACGGCGCAGGGCAGGGCAGGACGGTGCATTTGTGGAATGTCCCTAAGATGATTCGTTTATCCGACACGCCGCCGGCGCATGGCGCAACAGGCTTCCGCGGTTCCGCCGCTTCCGGTTAAGTACTCAGCATATCCTCACTCTCTCGTCAAGTCGTCCCAGAGATAAGTACCTATATGGATAGTGTGAGGCATCGCTAAAATTCGTATGATTGACGATAAGAGGTTATTTTTGTAAGTAGTTTTACATTTATTCGACGTTCACAAGATAATTGAAATGTAAATTGTACTTGTAGGAGCTGAATAACAAATCGCAAAGAGAAAAAGCAAAGGAAAATGGCTTCCAATGTTCATGCTATTGTTACTCAAATTAACGCGACTCGTATTAATGAGAAGATTTGGGATTTTATTTGGGTTGTAGAAAATTTTAGTTTGGATTTAACAATTAAAATGGGGCAGGCTATAACTTCACCAGCCTTTCAACTTGATGATGGCAAATCATACGAACTCAAACTCTACCCACGTGGAATAAATACAAAAGATTACATGACTTTGGACATTCCAAAAAAACTTGACTTACAAAATTACATTTCTGAAATATGTTTAATTGACAAGCATGGAAATGAACATTTTCATTATACATTCAATTGTGCAAATAGTAGCTCATGTTTTTATATCGAGAGAAACAAAATTACCAGGGATTTTTTCCCAAATGGCCAGTTGACGATCAAATGGAAATTGCATTACTACGTCGGTGAAAAACTTGTCCCAAGGTTACCTAAACAAAGCATCGAAAATATAGCTGAAAAACGCAGACTAGCCGAATTCAACGAATTTGAGAAACTTCTAAAGGACAATCGATTCAGCGATATCAAGATTGTTGTTGACGAGCAAAAATTTTTCGCACACAAAAATATCTTAGCGGCTCGAAGCCGCTACTTCGCAGCCATGTTTGAGTCCAACATGAAGGAAGTGGAGGAAGGTGAAATCCACATCACAAATATCTCCGGCAAAATCGTGCAAGAAATCTTACGTTTCATTTACACGGGTAAGATTAACGTGATGGAAATGACAATTATAACCGATTTGTTCATTGCCGCGGATATGTACGGATTAGATGGACTTTCAGCAACATGCAAGGAAGCTATTATGAGTAATACAAGTCCAGAAAATATAGAAAGTATTCTGACTGTTATCGATCGACTCGGTAATGTCGGTGAGCTTAAAACTTTTGCGGTTGAATTTCTTACAAAGAATGCGAAGGAGTTATCTGGAAATGAATCATTTAGAAAAGTGCTAGATTTATTGTCACCTTCATTCGTGGTCGAAATAATGAGTATTATGATGTCAAAAATATAAATTTTAAGTTCACTATATAATTCATTTCGATATTTTTTATGATTAAGTCAATGTCTTTAAGTATAATGTTTGTATATGTAAGAAATCTATCATTCAATTATTCACTAATAACATGTCATTTTACCTAATCCAGACTTTTAGAGCCAAGTCAGTTTCCTTTATTATTTATGAAATTAATTCATTTTTGTTTATTTTAGGTACGTAAATTACAGTTTTCAATTAAATATATAATGGTTTGTAATCAAATATAAATTTTAATATTTTATTGTCCGTATGAAAGTTCACTTGCACGTTGATTGCTCTTTGAAATTGATATTTTTCAATTTTATAATTTTTGTACATGTAAGAAATCTACACTCCTACCATTCAACAAGTAATATGTAATGTAGCAAAAAAATTTCATCAGTTTCTACTTCTACTGTTTATGCTGTATTTATTTATTTTTTTACATTTGCTTAAAATAAACTTTTTTTTATAACCACTGCATAGATATTTAAAAAAGAACGGCCAGAGAATGGAAATATACCGTTATGTTTTGATTTATCAGAAAGCATTATAAAGAAAAAGTTACTCCATTTTATAACAAAAGACATTTAATTTATAACTGAAAATTCTATACTTTCATAGTTCCCGTTACTATTACTTAGTATTACTACCTGCAATCATACACTAGTTAATTAAATTTAAAAAAAAAACATCCTAACATAATCACTAATTTAATTGTACACGCTATACATTCTTTTATTACAAAGTAGTGTGTACCTAAATATTTATTTTTTGAATATTTATAAAATTGAAACTGATATATAAATTCCTACATTACTTTTGTCGTTCGCTGTTAGATGCCAGTACTCACCGGTCTAATAGTATTTTTTATTTCTATCACTTATATTAAACACATTGAATTTTATTATTATGAATCATTTATTATTGAAATTAGTTTTTCCCTTTAGTTTTAAAATTTAGCTTATGTAATTGATGCATTTATAACGTTATATTAAATTTAAAAAAAGGAATTTATCTTACCAGCATTATTATATTTTGAAAATTATCAATAAGTAATACAATTTTTACGAGAAGCAAAAAGTCAAAGGTATTGAAATGAACAACAATTTCAATCTACAAAAATCTTTGCTTCAAGTAAAATAAACACATGAAAAAACCAAATTAAAAATCCAATAACGTCGGTAGGTATGACAGATTCCTACCGAATCAGGCGTTTCGCAGCTTCCTACATTTTTATTCAAAAATTTAAACTCGAAGCGTCGTCTCCCCGTCCAGCCTCGCGATTGGCTCTCGTTCACCGACCAATCACGACACTCTTCTCTCCCTCTGCTGTTGCGCGCGCGCGCGGCCATCGGCCGGCTTTTCGGCATCGGCGGCGGTGGCGCGGCGTCACTTCTCCGGTTCCGTTTGTCCGTTGAGCACGTATGATAGTAGTGTACCGTCCGCATCAGGCAGCACAGCGAGCGTCTCTCTCCCTCTCTCGTGTGTGTGTGTGTGGCCCGCCGCGCGCACGCCATATATTATCACCGCCCAATACGTGTACAGTTCGCGCGTGCTCTCAATACCCGCGTGTACTCTTGAGAAAAGTGTACTCGCGTGTACAGCCGTGCGTACGTAAATAAAGAGAAAAGACTGTGCGACAGAAAAAGCCGTATAATATATCCGGTAGTGTACCCCTAGAACCGGGCGTCGTCTCCTAACCTCTCTTCGAGCCTCTACGCAAGAGAGACACACAGACAAGACACCGGCGGCCAAGTAGCAGTTAGCAGCGCTATATAACAAAGATGTCGACGAAGACGAGTAAGAAGGCGGCGAGCTCGTCGACGACGAGCTCATCGTCGAGCTCCCAGCAGCAGCAGCCATCGACCTCCACTCCCATAACGCAGAGTGGTCGTGGCCGACCTGGTAGCCCCTTAAGCCCCACGCGCTACTCCCGGCTCCAGGAGAAGCAAGACCTGCAGAACTTGAACGACCGGCTGGCATGCTATATTGACAAGGTGCGCCACCTCGAGTCCGAGAACTCCAGGCTCACCCGGGAGGTGCAGACTTCCCAGGAGGTGGTCACCAGAGAGGTGTCCAACATCAAGAGCATGTACGAGCATGAGCTGTCCGACGCCAGGAAGCTTCTCGATGAGACTGCCAGGGAGCGAGCCAAATTGGAGATTGACACCAAGAGGCTCTGGGATGATAACGAGGATCTTAAGAACAAGTGAGTGTGGTTTCATAGCTTGTGCTGGGTTTATTGGATTTCAGGTGTAAGAGATAAGTTGGAAGATTATAATCAAGGATATTTAGGAGCATTGAGCAAGCTTTTCATTCAGAAAGTTTGTATGTTGGTTGATGGCTTTGATGACTCAATGGTGAATCATGGTTGCACTGCCTTAAGATATTAAAGAGCACGTTTGATAGATTCTTCTTTGTAACGCTCTTTGAATTGTTTGAATGCTTATAGTTACATTATTCTCAGCTGATTGATAATTTACAATGTAAATAACGTTCGCATATCAACAATTCACTGTACCACCAGTATATTTCTACCTTTTCACATAAAAAATGTCATGGATACTTTTGTGCATATAGTAAACGCTAAAAATATTACCATATTCAATTAATAGCCAAACATCATCTTTTAAATTGTGTAGTATAGCACATATAAATTATATGCCAGAATATTCATTGGCTCATCAAGGTAAATATTATGCTTAACTCAGTATAAATAAGAGTTAATTAAATTAGTGATCCAATCGCCACTTTATTTTACATTGGCAGAAGTACAGTTGATATACAAAAGTATTCCGTTTTTTTTTCTTTTTAGTACAAATATACACACATACAAGTCCCTGTTTTTCATTCCATGGTCAGGCACCTTCTCTCATAATCACGATACCGTTTTGAATTAATTTGTTGACATTTCACAAGCGTTGTTGTACACGCGTTTATGTACTTATACACGAGAACGCATGTGTGTACTTATTATATACACACTTGTGTCAAAAATTTTGTTTTCACATCATCATTTCGTAATGCAGCAGCAGCTCCCTGCTCTCTCTTTCCCTGCCATCCTCTATATTAGGTAATACAAAGTGCAAGTCTATCCCTGCGGTATAATCCGCGCATTCCGAAAGCCGCCACGAACCGGCGATATCTTATCCCGCGGCCTCTTCCACAGATAGATGAGAGCTATAATCGCAAAAAGCTCGAATCGAACACTCCTTCTCCTCCCAGTCACTCTCTCCATCCGGGCGAAAACGGCGGATATTTTCGAGCGGTTTATTTCCGTCTTATATACATCACCAACATACTATACTTCCTGTCCCTCTATACTCCATTAATCCCCATCGATTCCCCACCCATACACATTCATACATGAAAAATCCGCATCATCCCCGGAAAAAGCGTACACATTGCTATATATACGTAGACCGGTGCATCAAGCACGCCGGTTCTCTGTTGCGTCACGGCTCGCTATGCGGCGATGATGTCAACCCGCGCACGCGATCTATCGCCTGACCTAAAAACATTGACTCTGCAGCCATCACAGAGCTCGCTCGCTCTTGCCGGGAAGAACGACGACGACGAGACGCCGGCGATGTGGCACAAGGCTATTTTTACAGGCGCTCGCGGGAGTGTAGGTGTGCGTGCGTGTGTATAATGGAGGTGAAGAACGGGGCCCCCGGAAGATGGGTGTCGTGGTGGTTGGGAAAGTCGATGATTTATGGGATTTTGGAGTATCGGAAGAAGTTTAATTGAGAATGTCAAATATTAGTATAAAACAAGATTGTGAATTTTACGTGACCTCTGCTCGAATTTTTGTTCAATGACGATGGTTGGTACGTGAGAATGTCGCTGTTTGGTAAATCTACATGTGGCACGTGAAAACAATTTCTTTGCAATTTTTTTTCTTTAAATAAAAAAGATTTTAGCAAGCTTTTCGCAATTCTTGAAACACATTATTATACTTACAGCGCTAAATTCAAATACAAACAATCGTCTCGTCGCATATCAACAAGTGCATCTATACTTACACCGACACAGTATAGATCGCAATCGCGTCGGATCAAAATCATCGAGGATCACAGTAAAGATAAAGCCGCGCGTGGCTGTACATATATATATCTAACTTTTCGAAATGCAGGAAAAGAGGGGGGACAAAGAATCGGTATTGTTTACAGTGCGCAGCCGCTCGCGTCCGGACGCGTGTGTTACTTCTTTTTATACTTACACAAGGATTTGGTAAATATTTGCGGCTTCCGGAGTTAAGGGCAATAAACTTTGTCGGTTCGGATGTTTTTTTTTTCGGTTCAGAAAAGAGCAAGAAATTCTGGAACGAAAATCATGGATAATAAATTTTATGTTGAAGGTGAAATTCCGAAACCAATGAAACATAGGTATCCCAAAATCATTTCCATAAATGTTCTCTTCGGCTTCGAAGAATTTCGAGAAAGCACACTCGGCTCCGTATATGTGTTTTTTTTTAGGTTGCGGACCGAGAGTGAGAGACCGTTGACACTAATGGAAATGCACGCACGTATTCAACTAAAAGCCGCGCGCGCGTCATTGTAATTCAATGGATGTATAGGAAGTGCAGCACGCGGCGCTTGGAATTCTCGCGCGCTCGTCTATATGCATTTCAATCACTTCTCCACGCTATGGGAATATCTTTTCCTCTTACTACCGTTTTATAATAAATTTAAGTAAAAAATTCGGACACGGATGCACTGCGGTGGTATCGGGGAAAGTGCGGCACGACGTCTACCGATTAGCCAATAATTGGATTACACTGGTGATACCGCACGCGCGAATCTGTCTTCGCAAGAGAGAAAGAGTGACAGACATATATAAACAGACTTTTCAGTCTCCAATTGATCAAAGTATCTCGGCTCACCGCAACGGTTTAAAAACCTCGGTGCGCGGACTCATTGCCGGCCTTACAAGCAGCCGTAAAAACAAAGGTTGAAACTCCTTTTTTATTTTTTTCTGAAAATATATATCGCGCGGTCGCTTTTTATCGGTAAGATATGAACGGGATTCCTCTATACGCCTGTCGATAAGGAATCAGTAAACAATCGTCAGGACGCGCATCATCATCCTCGAGAATTCCGCTTAATTACACGACGATGATGATAATAACAATGCGAGCCGAGTTATATACACTACTTACCTGTTTTACGAGCGCTTTTCCGTTCTTTGAAAACACGCTGACAATAACCCGGCATTATGCCGTTACCAAGGCTGTAATTTCTTCCCCTTGATGCACTCGACGCCAATATCGTTCAGCCCCCTTTTTTTTCTCGCTATATCAATTATTTAATTATGGGACGTTATCGCCGCGTGTTACGCAATGCGGATTACAAACATGAATACTTTGTTTCTATACGACAATTTATGTAATTTTTTTTTAATCGAAAATACACGCGGTGAGGTCATGTTTACGTGCGAGCTCGAGGATCGTAGTCGTCGTTGCGTCGATGAGTTCATCAGTCTAATTAAAATGAGATGATTTGCGCCGAGGCGAGATGAAAGTCGGCGGCGTATGCTAATAATCTATACCGTGGAATGCTGTTTCTTCTAATTAATTTTTTGGTGAATTTATGAAACACAATCGTGCCGTGTTTTACAAAATAAAATCAAGCTTGAATTTTCTGTTTACAATTTATTTCGTTAAGAAAATCTAATTTCAGTGTCCTACCGTTCCCCCATATCTCATGCACTTAACTCCCAAAAAAAAAGAAACGCAGCGATTACACATCACCGACATCCACATCCACTCAAGACCTCCTCCCCTCCCCCCTCAAAAAAAAACTTAAAGGCCACAACAACCCATCCGCGTCTAATGAAGTCAGCGCCTATTTTCGCCTCCCTCTAATAACCGCACGTATGTCCCCCGGCGAAAATTAAAGGAGACCCGACGATTGCGCAAACATCACGCCGTCATGAAATAAACATCGTCGCGTGAATGAACATCGTATAAGTTAAAATTCGCGGTGACGTCAGGTCATCGTCGCCGCACGCTATATGTCCTTGGACGAGAGTGTTCGGAAGCGATAGCCGTGGAGAGGATGAAATCGATCGATGTGCGTTGGGTATCGGATACGGTCGTGGTGATGGCTTTTTGTGTAATGGTGATTGAGCGGTTTTTGACCTCTGCGGATTAATTTTGCGATGGTTGTGCGGTTACGAGGTTATAAATATAATAGGATGGTGGTAATTATAGATTGGTGTGCTTTTGTTTTTTTTATAAAATTTCTTTTGTATTTAAGTATATATTAATGAACGAATATTGTAGCTAAAAAACAGTTATTTTTTAGCAATCCAAGCCATATCTACCAATGTACAATATAGTTCCAAGCTCTTCTACAATCGCGAACTATCGTTGAATTTCATTCAGCAGAGATAAGGTGCCGTCAGATTGATCACTCGGAATTATACGTGAATTACACACGCTTCTATATATCGGCATTCCGGCGAATCGATAGCGGATCTACGACGAGTTTAAATAGAATGTAGCGATCGTACGATTGTGTAATCGGAAACAATGTGTCTATGCTCTTTTCAAAAACAGTGCTACCAAAATCCGCAGAAAACTTTCCGATACCTACCACTATTAGACGTATACTTAGAGGAATTTACGATTATGTTTGCGTAAACCGGATCCGCATCGAGCTTTTTACTTTTTTCAGTATATTTGCGCTGACAAATCGTTATGCGAAGTATTCAGGTCAATTATATTTCTGTTATAAGCTTTATCCGCGTTTTTTTTCTTCTTCTCTCATTATTGATCTATATACCTCGGGGTTTCATTGCGGTGTTCGGCCAATGAAAATTTTCTATATCCGCAACCTATTTTTATTGTATCCCACTTAGATAGAAAACAAAAAAAATATACTAAAAATGTATAAAGAAGTATGGAGTCCAGAGTTTCCCGCCTTTTTTTTCCTATTCTCCTACGATTTCCGCTTATCTTATCGCTTTATACACGTTTATAACTAAAGACTTACTGGATGATAAACAAACATAGTATCTTATCGAGCGTAATTTGAATTCCGCCGTATAGTAGTAGCTTCACCTCGCTCCCGTCTATGTTATACACATAATGCCCGAAACGCTGAGACAGCGTGTTACTGCTGCTCCTGCATCGTCCTCGGTGTCAGGGCCGCTGACGCATATAGTTTCGCGGTTGGAACCTAATTTGTATATTTTATTGTTTATTTACACTCGAATGTAATCTTCATCCTCGATTAATTCAGAGAATATTTTTCTTCTTTATTTTTACCCAACCTCATTCAATTCGCACACACATATACTCGACCCACGCGGTCGAATTGGCCGTTGGTCTGTTACACACTCCCCCGCTGAGTCGTTCGTTCGCTCGCGCCCCTGCAACGATCCTCGCCGCTGATTACTCGTCGCGATCGTTAAAGCCGCGGCTCGGGTTCGCGCTATATAGTTTTTCGCTGTGCATATATATAGTACACTTTTGAAAAGGGCGAACTGTCGAGTTTTACTGCGTTCTTCACGGCAATTAGTACATGACGCACTATATACGGAATGGCTTTCGTTATCTGTCAGTTCTCATTTCTCTCTACACTTCTCTCCGCGCTCCAGCGATAGTACATATAGAAAATTAATTAACCGCGCGTACGTTTGCGATAATTGCTTTTCACGAATGGCACTTATTACTCACAACGATATTGTCACATATACTCGAAAGAATCCCAACGATGATCCTTTAGTTTCCTCGTGTAAACCGCACGAAATCGTTGAATTTTTCAGTTCACGGCCGGCACAGTCATCCATGTTATAGCGCATTCGCTCAACCCCGTAAATAGAAGTTGGATCATCATCATCATCCGCAGGCCGAAATTCGCGGTCTGCTACGTCATATACCTGCGTCAAGGCCTATACTGCGATATCAGAAAGAAAGAACCGTGTCGTAGAGAGTCAAGGCTGCTACGTTTTACGATAGCACGTATACCGCGTGCCTTCCCTCCCGCATTTCCATAATTACCGTCGTAATTCATCGGTTAGGAGACGGGCCTTAATTAAACGGGGCAGGGCCGGGTTCGATCGACGAGAAAAACAAAGTCTTAAAATTCAGCGGTACTTGTATATACTTACACACGCAGCGCTATGCTGATAGTATTAGTACACGTGGAAGCCTAAGATTTACCTTTTACACTTATTCTCCAACCTCGAATCGCCACCCTATATCGTGACTACCTCCCATTCGCCCTGCGCGTGACCTCCGTATACACGTGAATCACCAGAGCAGACATATATACACTGCGCACGCATTATACGCGCCGCGCACGACCTCTTCTTGCTTACTCCCCCGCGACGTAGTCGCGCGAAATAAAATTCTCGATGTGGGTCGTCGCGGGCGACAGCGAAAATAGAACGCGGCGATGGCGAGGCCATATGGTGTCTTATATTATACGAGGAGTAGGATGAGTACACATGTGTGTGTATATAAATTCGCGGTATCGATTTTTAAGGATTATATAGCTGCGAAGTGCAGGATGAGTCATTGCCACCGGTATGGTGTGGTGTTATATCAATCAATCAGTAGTGTAAGTACACTCGGCTCGTTCACACTTTTTTTTTTCTCGTGAAAAATCCCACCCATCCGTTGTCTATATACACACATACGGGTTCCGTGCCAGGGGCGAACGATGCGGATTGTGGGCCAAGGATGACGGAGAACCACGCGCTTTAGGAAGAATCTATACGCGTGCGTGTGATAGCGCCTTTTACGGAATAGACGCGGCTGATGTATGGGATCGTGGACTTTTACGGGGCGACTGTTTAATTGGGCCGCGTGGTAGGTGGGAACGAAGATCGTTAGAGAATTTTTACTGTTATAAGTTTATGCATTCGGAGCAATATGGGGTTTTTCTTTTTTTTTTTTATTATTATTATATGTATATTTGATTGGTAAAATTTACAGTTAGCATGTAGCAATATTTTATATGTTTAATGTACGTGGAGAGATGCGAATTTTACTGGCTTACCGCGAATGCACGTATACGATGATAACGGTAAACTCCGGCGGTGCGTCTTACATGTACGATTAAACACGCGGCGCGGCTTGTATACGTGAACCAAGCGTAAATTAAATAAAGAGAAAAACGCATATATATACGATGCGCTCTTTCTTGACCTGCGGTAAACCCGCATAGTCATGGGGTGCCGGCACCAAACTACCGGAAAATATCTGTTTACCGTCTATACCTACGCACTGATCATCAATTATATACAGACCCGGAGAAAAACACTTTCTTTCTACCTACTGTCCCTTGTGTGCTACTTGTACCGTTATTGTATGCGCCACTCCCTGGGGAGAGAGAGCGAATTTTCGGCTCTCTCTGACTCACGCTGCGGTACTTATAGGTAGGTACATTATGTGCCTGAGGAGAGGAGAAGGGAAAGGCATGGGCCCGGCGCGTGTCGCTCTCGGGACTAACGCCCTCGCGCAGGATGTGCGCGAAGTATAGATGCAAGCGGCGCGGGGAGACGGAGAATATGGTGTGCAGCTTGAGTGAGGTGCATAAGTACTGTACTTTAGAGATAACCGCGACGATTGCTGTAAGTTGTTTGTTCGTATGTCGGGGAAGCGCAAAGTGTCGAGGTGGGAAGCTATACACTTGGTTATATATGTTATAGCTGTTTTTTTTTTTGCAAAATTAATATTCCTCTTTTTCGGTATAATTTTGTCAGTATACTCATCAGCGTTTCTTATTTTAATAATGTAAAAAGAGTTTATAAGCTATAGGACAAAACATTATTTACTTATTTCTTCATAATAAGCAGTAAGGTATACACAGAGAAAAGAACATTTTTCCATTAAAAGTATGCTTTTTCTAATTATAAAATTACAATGTTATTTGTACCAAAGTTGTGTTTCTTAATAATTAACGATATTTCTTTATCGTAAACAATACTTCTTTATAATTAAGTAATATACTCCTTAATAGTTAAGAAATTCAAATCTTCTTCGACTTCAAACAAATGGTTTCTTAACTATTGAGAAATATGATTTAACTGTAAACGAATATTCGTTCGTCCGTATCCAAACGTCCGTTTCTTTATAATAGTAAACGACGTTCCTTTAATATAAAGATTTTCTTCTCTCTGTGCATCACCGTAAAAAGACACCCACTGCAGAAAATCAAACGATTCTTATATCCTCACAACCCACCACTACACTTCCACTCCAAAAGCAACAAGGATAAAGCCTTCGGTATCCACTACACAACCGCCGCCTATTTTTACACCTGCGCGAGGGCCGCAAGCGGTGGCAGCGGCTAATATCCGATTCGTTTGTTTATCGCACCGCGTGCTCCTCCCCGCCACACGCGCGATGATGTCAGAGCGCCCGGTTAGAGCCTGCTGGCGTCATGAGAAATTTCAAAGGACGTGGTCGTGAACATTCTTAACCCATATTTTCTTCTCTTAGTTTTCACCGTTTTCATCTCCAAAACTGTATGTACAAAATACTACTCTCTCACGACCGGCTATTCTCCGCAATTGCCCGCACGCCGCTTCTTCTTAACAAGGCTATAATACACTGCGGCGCGGTGGCTGCTTCCGTTCGGCAGCGCGCGGATCGATGGGCCCTTTCTCCGACACTATAATAAGTACTACGCTGCGGTGTTTTCGAAAGCCTTTTTAAGTACGACGAGGCGCGAAGATGCCAGATGTGCCGCTTATTTTTTGTTTTAGTATTGTAGGCCGTTGACCTGGTTTTCTCCGGTTTATGTATGTGGGCGTTATACGGAATGTTTTAGTTCAATATTCGGTGTGACATATAGAGTACGTGTAATATATTTTGTGCTGATTAATGGATGTTTATGATTATGCCGAGTACGCGGGACGAGAGAAGCCTTGGGTGATCTTTCTCTTGCGCGTCTCTATTAATTCAAGTTTACGGCCGGGTGTAATATTAGCTGCGTGACGCGGTCGCCGGCGCGCAGACAATGTTTCCAATCGATTGGCTGGCCACGTTATATTTATGGGAGGTTGTCGTCGTGGTTGCGATGGCATTTTTTATATAGAAAAGTTTTTACAGGAGCGTATGTAGTTTTGATTCACGTTTATTTACAAATGGTTAAGAGCAAGTTTAGGAAATATATATAATCGTAGTTTGTGTGTTTATAGATGTCAAGCTTTAATGCTCAGTAAAAATAAAAAATTCCACTAACAGCATTATAATCTATACGTACTTTATCCAACCCCGTAGGTACATAACATCTCACTCAAACACAAACATGATAAAAAAAAAAAAACTAACTTTTACTCTCTATTTTTACAGGCTCGAGAAGCGCACAAAGGACCTGCAGATAGCCGAGCGCAACCTGCTTATCTACGAGACTCGCTGCAACGATCTGCAGTCCCAGTACAACCAGTCGCAAGCCGAGCGCAAGAAGCTCGCTGAACGCGAACGCGACCTCGAGAAGGAAGTCGACCGTCTGACAGCTCAGCTCGAGGATACGCGCAAGCACCTCGAAGAGGAGACACTGCAGCGTATCGACCTCGAGAACCATATACAAAGCCTCAAGGAGGATATCAGCTTCAAGGACCAGGTGTACCAGACGGAGCTCACCGAGACACGCTCTCGACGACAGGTGGGTCGAGTGTGAGACAGGTGGTGTGTGTTTGAAGGAGGGGTTGGGTTACGGGGTTGAAGTGGTATCGCGAAAAGGTAGTGATATGAGTGGATACTAGGTGTGGGAGAGGAAATATTTAAAGTCAATTGTTTGGATTTTTGAGAAAAGGATTTAAATGATGAAATTTTTATTAGCTTATTTTTAATGTAACGTGCGATTTAGTCCGGCATGTAGCACCAATGTCAATGTTACATAAAAATATTTGAAGAATGTCACAATGATATTTAAACTTAAGTTTCAAATCTTATCCATTTCGTCAGCTAATTTTATTCTGATATTAATTTCAGACACGTACAATTTGAAACGGCGCAGAACGGTACATTCTGTCATCGCAACAGACTATAATATTTAATACAATCTGAAGACTGTCTAACTTATTGTAGGATCACTTTAATATATTATTTAACAATAAAATAACAACAAAATCTACTTTTATCCACAGGTCGAAATCTCCGAGATCGATGGCCGCCTCGCCGAGCAGTACGAGGCTAAGCTGCAGCAGTCGCTGCAGGAGCTTCGTGATCAGTACGAGGGCCAGATGCGCGTCAACCGCGAAGAAATCGAGCTCCTCTACGAGAACAAGATCAAGAACCTCACGTCGCACGCGCAGCGTAACAGCGGCGCCGCCACTCTTGCTGTTGAGGAACTCCGCCAGACGCGCACCAGAATCGAGGGTCTGAACAACAGGATCAGCGAGCTCGAGACTGCTAATAACAGCCTCAATGCCCGTATCAGGTGAGATGTTGGTTAATGTTGGTGAAGAATCTAAAGAAAGCTGGGTTTTGTACAATTTGTTGGTATGAAGCAGAAGTAAGAAAGGAAGTGGTGGCATTGAAATAGCTGCTTTATCTGAGACGTGTTGATTATCGTTTGTAAGGCCGCGTTCTTACATATTTTGACGTCTTGTTTATCGCGTGTGTCACGGTAGAATTTGAAACAGCTTTATTTTGTTGAGAATTTTGGCAAATCCTTGGCCTGAAATTCACGAGTAACATTTCTAAGAATTATCTTTAATTTTATATTATGCAATAATGTCAAAGTCAAGGTACAATTATTTCAATTTATTTGATGCTAATATTTTTCTTTTATCGTCGGCTAATATTTCGCGCGGCACTCTAAAAATTGAGAAATTGCACAATCTAAATTTATTCTGAACTTTTGACATTTTGACATTGAAAAGCTTTCAAAACTGCGTGGCATCATATATCGTAAACAGATTTTAGCTTTCGTAACTTTTATCGCTTTCAAAAAGAAACGAATGTCGATACAGAACCATCCACGTTATCGGATATTTTAGACATGCAATTTTCATTAAAATGTAGTTTTAAGACGAGACACAATTTAGCAAAACAACTAACACCGCGTATTTTTTTCTCTTTCTCAGGGATTTGGAAAATCTGCGCGAGAACGAGCGCGGTCGCCACACAGAGCATCTGGCAGCAATGGAGGCCGAGCTGGCCCGTATGCGCGACGAGATGGCCCAGCAATTGCAGGAGTACCAGGACCTTATGGACATCAGGGTGGCCCTTGATCTTGAGATCGCCGCCTACAGGAAACTTCTGGAGTCTGAGGAAGCAAGGTAATTATGATGGAAATTCTCAAGTTTTTAATTGAACAAAGAAGAATCGAAGAGTATAGAGTAGTTTTTGAATGAAAGTGCCGGCCATAAATTTGGGACTACTAAAGCATTTAGAAGTCCACATGAACTGAACTGTACATGTTTTTTGAAAAATATTTACAAAACCAATGAAAAATCAGAAAACTGTAGTTTTTACATCACGCATAAATACTTATGGAAGAATTATTTTATAATCACAAACTAGAATCATTTAGAATCTCAATTACGGGTGGTACTGCAAACATTCTCATTTTTGTATTATTTTTCAAATAATCGAAGTAATCTATAAATTAATAAAAAATGTTCACAATCTATACCTAACAAATTTTCAAGTTTCATGTAAACAAGATAAATCATACGAAAACCTGGACTAAACAATCTTAACTATTCCGCAGGTTGAATATCACTCCGATCCAATCGCCCTCGACATCCGTATCTGGAAGCCGTGCTACTCCGTCCCGCGCTACTCCAGTGCGCGGTGGCAAGAGGAAGCGCACCGTCGTCGAGGAGTCGGAGGAGCGCAGCAGCTCCGACCTGAGCTTCGTGAACACGGCGCGTGGCGACGTTGAGATCAAGGAGACAGAGACCCAGGGACGTTACGTCAAGCTCCACAACAAAGGCAGCAAAGTGAGTCGCTTTTGGTGGTGATGATGATGATGATTGACACACGCTTAGCAAGCAAGTTTATTACAGTTCGCGATCGATCATGCCTATTTTTCATTTTTGAGTTTACAACAAGTGAAGTGTTACCTTTAGTGCCTATGTGCGAAGATATTCATGCTTGATCGAGTATTTTATTGAAAGAAGAGATGATGATGATAATTGCGTTTACATTTATGATTACTTTGTGTGTTTTTTTTTCTACTTTTGTATTAAATAAAAGTGTTGCAGCTTATATGTTTTGTTAAGTTTTGATTTTTTTAATTATCCATTCGTGTCGAAAGTTTCGTCAAATTCGAAAAAATCAGCGTTGCTATCAGAGCTTTATTTAATATGCTGTAATAACAATGGAAGTCATCAGAAGAATAATTGCTTTACGATACTAACACACAACTAACAATGCACCTCAATCAAAGGATCAAAAGAAATATTTTTGAAACTCATTCGCGTGCGTTTCTTTCTTTGAACTCAGGAAATCGGTCTGAGCGGCTGGCAGCTGATCCGCAAGGCCGGCAACTTGGAGACGGTGTTCAAGTTCCACAGGACCGCAAAGCTTGAGCCTGGCGCGACGGTAACCGTCTGGTCGTCCGATGTGGGCGCGAATCACGAGCCGCCAACGAATGTTGTCATGAAGGAACAGAAGTGGTTCATCTCTGACACCATGACCACGGTTCTCCTTAACAATGACGGAGAAGTACGTATAAACACGAAAAAGTAGTGCATGAATGGTGACGAATAGTACTAATGATTGTGATTTTGTGTTTTGTAGGAAATGGCAACATCAGAAAGAAAGAGGAACCAGTACACTACGTCTGTTGGACGACACAGGGAAAGCTTGTTCAGAGCGCCAGAGGAGCTTCACCATCAGCAGGTAAGTCGTGCTCAAGATCACTCTTTTCTGAAGTAGTATTTCGAAAATGGTGCGGTGACAAAGACAGTTTTGGTGACAAACTAACCTTGTAGAGTAAAGATTTTTCTTTTTAACAAGTGATAGTATTTGTAAATAGTAGAGGTTATTTGAGAAAAAATCGTAGTAATGATATTAGCACTTGTAATTGTCCTGCACCAGTCGTACATCTAGTAAAAAAGAAATTATACTGACGCAAAAATGCAAAAGAAAATACCACATGTGGGGGGTTGGCCATTGACAATATTCGCTTTTGTTTCCATAGAGAAGAACTTTTTTCTTCAACCCATTTTAAGTGCGACGGCACACAGCTCTGATGGGCAAATCAACGTAAGTTGTTCACCAATATTTACGCAAAATTGCGATCACGATAATGATAATTGTATATTAATGCATTATAAGATATGCCTACTACTGTAATACTTCAGGTTTATTTGGCTTACACCTATTCTAAAATGGAATTTTATGTTTGCTGAATATGTTTCATGCTTAATTTAACCTGACTTTTGGTTGCAAGCACAGGAAATGCAAGTTTAATTATGCCCTGGGAGAGAATAACTTACGGAATGATTGGGTATAAAGCATTAAAGCCACTATTGGTGTTTCTATATAATTTTATTACCTCACAATTTATTTATTACCTTCTACTTTATTTTTCAGTTAATTTTTATTCCTGTCATACACCTACCTATTCATGCATTTAAAAAATGAATCAGAGCTGTCTGTCTTTACACTCATTTGCTTATCTCTAACTATTTAAATTTAAAAAAGATCTTAATATAGATTTGGTGTAACGATTTTTATTTAAGGCTTCATGTAACTAGGTGCTTCAGTATGCTAAAACATTATCACTAACTAAAATTGATTCATTTATATATTTATATATATGGTTGGATTTGAATAGCGTATAAAAATTATAACTTATGCTGTCATTTTCTTTGTGTTTCAGGGAGATCCTAAGGGTGAAGAACGCTGTCGAGTTATGTGAATTTCATGAAGATTACTGTTTAAGAAAAAATTAATATTCACAGACAAGATTTTTCCTAAACAAGCTTTCAGGCTTTAGGATATAAACAAACACAATTGAAATTTAGCGTTAAACTCTCTAAAGTTACAGAATTATAACTGAAAAAAATGACAAAAAATTTTTAACGTTTGCGCCTCGATCACACTTATATATTTTATTTTCCTTTGCTTTTGCAACTTTAGAGATTTTAACAGCTACTTTCGATAGTATAGCGGTGACTATTTTGTCGGTGAAGCAGAAAACTAAGAGATAGAGAGCTTCCGAAGATTCTTTTTGTTCATTCTGTTCTTTATCGTAATTATATAAATGTATAACGCAGCTCGCAATTAAGGGTATTATATTTTTTAAGTATGTACCTTGGATCTGTGTCCTATCGCGACAGCAATTAACAATTGTAAGTTTAAATATATATACCATCGAAGCTTCATATATAATAAGTTGAATATCTACTACTGCCTTTAAAATTTGTTTCTTTTTTACATTTGATTTAAATAATAAAGCTTGTGTACTTGAGAGTCTCGATGATCTAAATTAATCATTTAAGTTATATTTTGACGATTGACAAATCGTGTTGAAAGAACGAGTTTATAAGTACAATGAAAAAGGCGTGAAGAATGTGCATTTACTTTACCGCTCGCCTTATAATGTATAGAGAAAAAATCAACAAATGCATAATGTAACGAGATATTTTTTACTATAATAAACGAATCTATATTTCTAACAATGATGGATGTAAATGGAAGGACGTTATTATAAGAAAAAAAGATAAAAGAAAGGGAAAACAAAGAAAATAGGACGAACTTTTCATTGGAAATGTTAACTAATATCTCGTTTAACCCGTTAATGTGTGTTAGCGAAAAAGAAATACGGCAGTTTATTAATTTAGATGTTTATTAAATATTTTTTATCTTACTTGTGTCATCCTGACTTGCTATAATTGATTTATATCTGTAATAATTGAGCGCGACAAGATGACTGTTTTTTCTTTGTTTGACAGCAGTACATCACATCTGCAGTTACAGCCTAGAGATTTTTATAATAAATAATAATTATATGCCTTTGTATTTTCGGACGAACTTATGTAAAGAGCACTGCAATTTTGTAAACAGCAAGTTGTGTGTAATAAAAAATTATATGGATTTGACAAAAAAAAAATGCATTATCTTATTACAACTTCTCTCGACTGAATTAATTTGTTTATATTTTTTCATATTGGCAAACATAAGTGTAGGAATTCTGAATAAATGTTTACGTACTTAAGTTTTTATATATCGTAAGATCAAATTGTTATAATGTACTTACCTATATTCATTTTTATTCAATACCAAGTTATATTCATTGTAAATAGATAAAAATAAAATAAAGTTATTTTATAACGGAAAATTTTAGTTTCAAATATTTCGAAAAATTAATAAATAATTAGTTTAAAAAATTCTTACTTTAATAAAATATCTTTTGATTAAATTAAAAACAATTTTGTACATAAAAACAAAGAAGTATGAGAAAACTGAATGCTTGAAAATGTATGAGTCGAAAACATCAGAATGAAGACATTAATTATTAAGAATGTATTTACACACAATACAGTACAAAGAATAATTCGTCAGTACACGTTAATTTCTTCTTTTTTTTTCATCTGACACGCCTTAACATTGTAGACAAAGCAGACGAACGATTTAGATAACTTGAGGCACGTGATTTTCAAGGCATTTCTACAAAAGGATATCGATTGTTTTCATTTCAGCCGATTCACGAGACGGATTATCTTTAGCATTTATCTAAAAGAGATTAAAATTTTTCTTTATACAAATTTCTGCAAAAATACGCGCGCACAATCAAATGTCTTTTTTTTTCTTCTAATTAAGTATTATTCCTTTTTTTTCTCATCGTCCGTCTCATGAACCGGCGAAGACAAAACTTGTGGTGATGGACGTCACAATACATTAATTTCAGTTCTTTGGTGCAGTAATTATAATGGACTTCACACAAACTTTTTACTCGCACAAAGGTAGGTGGTGGTGCAATGGTATTATTTAGTACGTATATAAGCAGGAAAAAGAAAGATGACTGTCGACTATTAATCTGTAGTTTATGCATATCAGCAATTCGTGTGGTTGTCTTATTTGGTAGTGAAAAAAGAATGCTATTAAAAATTTTTGTACAACGATCATAGTGATGACAAACCATAATTCGCATTCACAGTGCATATTGTTCATTCGATTCTCTTCATCATATATTATCGTATAACTCTCAGCTCCAAGTATGTAACAATGTGCAAGAACAAACGTGTCATCGAGAGAAAAAGCAATGCAAACGTAAAACAAACAAAAATTCATTAATTATACAGATAAACATGCACATAGCGAAACGAACGAAAACCCAAATAACTTCATTCATTCGGCGAAAAAAAAAAAAAAAAATTGAGACGAGCACGAGAGCGCGCGCGTGCAATAAGTATATGCTAATATACAATCGTGCGAAGCCCAGCGACCTCGACTGTAAAAAAAAAAGAAAAACAAAATCGCAATCGGATTGCGCAACGTAAAAAACGTAAGGCCGTGTAGTATATAACGTAACGCGCGCGCATCATATCCTTGCCGAATGCTAATCACATGCGGCGCGCGTGTAGGAAGGATAACGAGTAAATCACGGCGGCGGTGGGAACGATTTTGGCGGCTGATTATTTGCATATTAGGTATAGTTTTTGGAATCGATTCGGATGTTTCTTTTCGGCGAATCTTTACAGCGCGCGAAAACCATCGCCATCACCGAAAGAAAAAAAAAATAAAACAAGTGAGATACACGGAAAAGCGATGCGCATCAGTCAGTATAAAGCAGCTCTTATGGGGGGGTTTTGGATGCAAGTATATCTACATATATTATAACCAGTTGATATAATATTGTATATAAATATGTATAAATAAGAAACAGCGAAATATAAAAACCAAGTAAAATGTATTCTATGGGCAACATCATAATAATCATATATCATTATGCTGATACACTGAAATATTAACCACAATAGTCGCGTGTGTGTATTAATTCTCTCCATCACTTTTTCCTCTCTCGCTCTCGCTCTCTCTCTTTCTCTCTTTCTCTCTCGTCTCTCCACTCTTCTTGTGTGTTACGTGTACGTTTGTGTGTTTTACAAGTTTCGCGCTCACACTCCTTTTCTCTCCCACACTTGCATACATTATACACACTTGTACGTAATTCATTCACGCAGCGTCCTTTTACAGCATTTTTGTGATGTGTGTGATAAGTATATAATAATCTGTACACACGCGCGGGATCAGGCTCGAAACGAAGAACGGGGGGCAAAAAATATATAAGTATAGGGACTGAATTACAGATATAATAGATCGCACTATCGTTTATAGACTATATATATGCACATCACGCTCTCGCTTCATCATCTTAATTTTTTTCTTCTTCTTTTACTGACCAACATAATTATATAGGCGACAATGACATAATAATAATAATAATAATGCAATCGTTAAAATACACAATAAAGATATAATAATAATAATATAATATATATATTTATAATAATGCAATAATCAATCGATAATAAAATAATGTCTACAATAATAATAATAGCAATATATCAATAAAATCGCATAATGAACAATGACAAAAAGAAAAAAAAAACGGGGGACGCACGCACTCTCGCACACACATAATATATAACACATGCCGCGTGTAGTGTATCATTCGGCATAATATCGAGCACCAGAATTGTGTGTTGCGTATGAGCTTGACGTATATTATAATATAATGGTATATGTATATGTACATACACGTCGCTCACACCGTATAGTTTTCACATACCTATAATCGTATATATATAATATAATAATAATGCGTCGGGTGAATACACAGCGTTTGCGCTTTTCTCTCTCTCTCTCTCTCTCTCTTTCTCTCTCATACACACATTCGCACTCGCTCCACTCTCATCTTACAACAATTTGCGCGCGTTATACATCATCATTATCGTACGTGTGTAACACTGTCTGATGTGCACTGGGCTATCTCTCTCTCTCTCACTCTCCTCCCTCGCATCTTCTCCATCGTGTGTATAATATATATAATAATATATATGTTCGTCATCGTCGAGATCGCGCGCGAATCGTCCTATGGGGAATAAAGACGCGCGAGAGGGACTTTTATGCATCAGCGTGCGAGGAGGAGGAGGGGAAGAAAAAACGAGAGCCTATAGTGTATAGTTGGACACTTTTTCTTCTTCTTCATCATTTCCCCCCTTTCTTTTTATTATATATATAATAATATATATGTAATGTATGTATAATATAGTATGTACATTCAACGGCTCTTCCATCAAGGACACATTGGCGCGAGAAAGGAGTCCCCGGAAACGAAACAAATATATATCTCTCTCTTTTTCTTCTTCTTCCCCGCATCTTCTTCATTTATATCATCGTAACATATAAAATTATATGTAAATATATAATTTTATATAACGCCATTTATATATGTTATGTGTGTACATGTGTGTGTGTGTGTGGTTATTCGCGCGTGTCTCGCGGAGGTCCGAGTTTTACACGATGCACAATATATATATTTATAATTGTTTTTTATTTATTCGTCAACGATTACTTCTTCTGTTCAGATTATTATACGTGCGAGGATTACGACTCTCCCTCCCTATACGTCTTGTACGCGTGAACATCATTAGAGAAACGTAAAACCTAGTTTGTTTATTCCTTTCCTTCTTATACTCTCCTTCTCTCCCCGCCCGTATATTCATATATATCATACGCTCCGCAGTAGTATAGTATATCCGGTTAAAATGTAAAAAGTTCGGTGCTCGCGGGGCGTTATAATTCCTTTCCCTCTCTTTCTCTCTCTCTCTCTCTCTCTCTCTCTCGTATTCATCTACACGATTATACTTGTAAAACGCAAAGTTCGGTTTAGTCAGTTACAATGGCACTATAAGAGTTACTTTCTTGTTTTTTTTTGCTGCTTTTTTTCTTTCTTTATCTTGCTTCTTGCATATAATAATCGTGATAATTATATATTCTTTGTTTAAAGACGGCGCCTCTCCTCTACTACAGGATTTGCTCCTCCTTCAGCGACATTATCTATTCGTTCCTATATAATACGCGGCTACATTGTCGTGACTGTGTGTAGGTATCTGTATGTGCACTTTTAGTTTACTTCTTCTTTCTCTCTCTCTCATTCTCTCACTGTCTACTACGGAGGTTTCTGTATTATAATCTGCGAGTATTGTGGAAATTTCCAGCGAGTGTGTGTGTGTATCTGTGTGCGAAACTGGACGACCGGAATTTTTTTTTTCCCCAGTATACAATGATCATCAGCGTGTGGATACCTATAGTGCGCTATTACAGCTTCTTCTTTTTCTTAACTTTTTTGTTCTCTCACTTTTTCTCTCCTACTTTAAGTACCGTTTCCTCGCTCGCACTTTTACAAAAATCGACGTCACACCCCTCTGCGTTGTACTTGTATACAAATCAGCGGGTTTTTAACGCAGAGCTACACGCGCTATTTTATGTATAGCCTTAAGTATTAACGTACGTACGACTCGACGATGATAGTAGTAGTAGTAGTAGTAGTAGTAGTAGTAGTAGTTAGTATTAGTAATAATAAAATCTTCGTTTCGCGCGGCTATGTTGCGCCGCGCGGATATGTCTCCGGAGATGAGTTATATAACATCGTATTACATTTCGAAAAGCAGCTGATGCGCGCCCGTCGTTAATTATCACTCGAGAGAGGATGAGTTCCTGAGTTCGTCCTCGTTTAAAAGATAACTCTATTTTATAGAAAAGACGTGGTAAGCGTTTCCCTTTGTTTCCTTTCTTCTTCCTCTATATATATGGTACGTAAGTTCGTGTGTATTTATGTGGCTATACGGTTCAGGTATAGGTTGTAGGTATCGAAAGTAGTCGTCGCGAGCTTATATCTTAGAAAAAAGTATGTGTGTCCAGAGGCTTTTGGTATATATTGACGAAAACGGAGTAGTTCTCTCTTGGTTCTGCTGTGCACGAGTTCCTTCGCCCTTCTTTCTCTCTCTCTCTATCTTTTATTGACGAAAAAGGATTTCAAAAAGTTACAATCGCTCACAACGATAAAAATCTCTCTCTGCATCATCATCATCTTCTTTATGCCTTTAGAAGCTACATCAAGTTATATATACGTTTATTTGAGCAACAATTGCGTCGACTTGGCTAAAAAAATAAATACAATCTTACACGGTATATACGACTCCACTCGTACACACATACACACACACACCTCGACCTAAGATCACACGATTATTAATTATCTCTTCTCGCGCCGATTAATATTGTATGTATTTGTATTTATTATAAACGACTCGGTTAAATACAAGCTCTCGAGAACGGCGACAACATTTGTGGCTAGTACATTGACTTGTTTTTCCGTTTATCCTACATCGATTTACAGCTGTGTCTGTGTTTTTTTTTTCAATGTATGTCTGTACGTATCTGTATGTAAGATTGTGTGTGCATTATCAACAATTATATACTTATATTCACCGGGTTCGCGTACCGCGCGTGAGAGCTAGAAAAAGCTGGTCCGCTTTCGTGTGTATATATTATGTGCATCGTTTACAATTTTTTTTTTATGTACTAAACTTTTTTTTCTTCTGTACAATCAATCAACTGCAAGCTCCATTTGTTGCTCGTCCATCGAAAATATATTGTAATAGAAAACTTTTATGTAACTCAACGATTAATGGTCGTTCATATCATTTATAGACTTTTCACACTACGACCGAAAGGTGTTTATATCAATTGTATCCCGCGCAGCTTAAAAATTGTTTATCTATATATTTGTAATGTGTACGTATATCGACGTTGTACAAACCGTTTCACCCCGGAGGTATATATGCTTATTACATTGGCGGACAGCCGAGAACCAAAAAATATATACTTATGTGTGGGTGTTCGGAGGAAAAGCCATTTCTTTTGTTTTCTTCTTTCAATTCATACACATGCGTACGAAGTCAAATGTACAGAGGCGCGCGCAAAGGAGGTAAATACACGCGACTTGTTCTTTTTTACTCTTTCCCTCGTCAACATCTTTTTTTCTTTTCCTCGCATAATCCTAGGTATACAATCATAGTTTGTCATTCATATTAAAAATATATGTATAGGTACATCGAAGTTGACTGTGTGTGTGTATGTTTTTTATGTACGTGCGCGACTTTTCGCGTGTATTTACAATTGCCATATATTATATAACGTCATTACATTCAACAAATTTTCTCGTGGTCTTCTCGCGCGCTACACACACACCTTCTTCTCACAGCGGACGAACGAAAAAAAGGACAACACGCGTATACGTGTATAACAACGATACCCTCGCCATCCCTTGTGCAGAGAAAGAGCTACTAACTACTCCCTTTGCTTTCTTCACCCGCATCTAAATTTACGCGTAATATTTTCTTAAGAGTAATAAAAACCGAAACGTAAAAATTTTCCATCCAACGAACAATCGTAAAATTTTTTCCAATCACGCGATAACTGAACCATACAACTGCGATTATATCCACGCGCGAAAAATATAATAAAGCCAATTTTTACGAATTTTCGATACCTAAATAACACCTCCCACCGCCGCTAAGTTACAATATAAACTCTGTAAGATTCCGGGCAACAAATTTTAAAAAGCTTCACAGATACGCTGTACAATATACTTATATCGCGCGAACGAATGCTAATGACAAGTCTACATTTACGCGTGGGAGCGCGCGCGACAAAGAGCAAAATATATACGGGCTTTCCCTTATCTCCCTCCTCCTCCACATCTTCTGTTCCCTATACGCGCGTGATATACATACGAGCAAAACGCAAACAGCATCAATCACAATGTGTACATGGACGTGTGTATGTGTATGTGTATAAGTGTGAAGTGTAAAAGTTTTTGTGTATGCAGCACCGGAGACGGACAAAATGGTATGATTGCATCTCGCCCGGGTTTTTTTTCTCTCGAGACGTATATATATATACACATATCTCGATAAAGCTCTCTCGTGACGTTAGAACACGTCGGTCTCTCACTCTCTTACGCACTTTCGTCTCGCGGAAGAATAAACACTTTCAAAGATTTTTAAATTTTCTTTATTAAATAACATTCTTTTTTCAATTTCTTTTCTAAAACTCGATATATAATAATAATAATAATATTAATTATAATAATAATAATAATAATAATAATAATCGCGTCATACAGTGTTTTTCTTTCGTTTTTTTAATAAATCACAATTAAAAAAAAGAAGTCATCTCTTTAAAAAAAAAAGAAAAACCAAGACTCGATTTTTCGATCCATACAATGACTATATAATGACGCATCGTATCACCTGCGAGAAAACAACTCGACAAAACAAGGCTTTCATTTTATATGTTGCAGTGATCGGTAGTCTGTGTCTGTGAAATTAACATGTAATTACGATGGCAGCTTTGTCCGGCTCCGCTGAACCCTTTTTCTCGTCTCTCGTTCGGTTAAACTTTTCATTATTTTTTTTTTCTCTAGAGTTAAACATCGAGTGGTCCATTTATTATATCCCGATCGACTCGCCCATCGACAAATTGTGTTTGTATCATATTTTTTTTTTTTTATCTTTGTTTCGTTATTTTATTATTACAATTAATCACACTGGCTTGGACAGAGAGTAGTGAATTTTTTGTCATTTTCGCCGCATCGTTTGCTAATATAGTTTTCTTTTTTTTTTTTATTTTTGTACAAAAAAGGGGGGTCGTGGATTTACGGGGGTGGCGGGATCGAAACGTTCGTTCGCCATCATCACCATCACTCTCGCACGGTCGTCCCTCTCCCATTCATCGAGAACGAGGAATCGGTATGTGTGTGTGTATTATAGTATGTGGTGGTGGTTGGTGGTCATCCAGCGAGTGAGAATGAGTTCACAAAGAAATTTTACGTCGATAGGAAAATTTCGTTACAACAATCTTTCCTTCTCCCTTCGCACTTTCTTTCTCTCACTCTCCCTCTCCTTCTCACTCTCTCCCCTTCGAATACATTAAATATCGTATCATTTTTATATGAAAAATAACAACTTCTTTATAATTTTTTTTCTCATTTGATAAAAAGTGTGTTGGCTAAGAGATTGCACTTTGTGATCATCTTAAAAACTGGAGATTATATAATATACGTACATATATATTTATATTCATATGCATAACGGCGAATATTCGTGTTGCTTTCTCTCTATTATCAAACACACACCGACAAATAAAAAAAAAAAAAAAAAAAAACAGAAAAAATTAGAAGGAAAAACGTCGTTCTCGCTCGGTATAGTTAACGAGTTGCGCTAAAGCACAGTGGAGGTAGTTTCTTCTTTCTTTCTCACTCGACCGTTCGTTCGTTAATAAATCACCAATTTTTTTTCAGATCAACGCTTTATTAACAAACAAATTAACAAACAACATCGTACAGCCTCCAATGTGGTTTTGCGGGATTGCGTTTCGTAGGATTTACAAAGATGAAAATTAAACGTAAAAAGAAAGAAGTCAACGTCTTCGGAGATGCCTATATAATATGTATTTGTCTTATGCGTTAATTTCTCGGCTCTTTGTCGTCGAAAATCTTTCTCGCACTCTCTCACTTTATATCATTCCTCTCTTTTTTTCGCTCGCACTCGCTCACATTTACATGATAGTTTAAATGACAGGAGGGCCACAAATGGTGCCAGGCACTATTTATTCAAAATACCTGTGTACTCCATTAAGATTATACAGTTAAATTACATTTATGTACTCGTTTTTACTTTATCATATTTTTTTTTGTAATTTACCTTATTCATATTTATCCTTTGCAATTAAATAGCTTTTACTCGTTCGTCGATTAATAAATTCACACGAGAGGAGTTCTCACGAGGATATGTCTTCCGAGATAACGATAAGGATTATTAAGGCATAGAATTCAAGGCTCCAGAGAGAATGTCGGCACGTTAAACGCGTCCCGTTGTTTCATCAAATATATATGTCTATACATATTTTTTTTCTTTTAAAATCTATACTTGTTTACAAAGACTTCGCGCGCTTTTTTTTATCCGTCGCATCCACAATCGTCCCGGCCACGCGCGTCGTTTCTTCTCACTCTCATACGTTCGTTGCACGTTATACACGATACAGATGTAACCTATACAACGTTGTCTCAATGTATAAATATATATATTATATATAATATGCAACGTCAAACTTTGGTTCAGCTTTACGTCGCGGTTGTACACGTAATATTAAATATCGCGTGTAGAAAAAACGGACGACAAACGGCTTATTCAATTTTTTTTTTTTTTTTTTTTTTTTTTTTGTTTGCTTTTTTTCTACGGTGGTCAAGAGCCGCGCGAGAAGAAACTGGCGTCGCAGACACACTTAAAAGAGTAGCACTCTTTCTCTCTCTCCCGCTGTTCTCTTTCTCCTCCTCCTCCTCCTCTCGACACAATTGCACAATCCTTCGACGATGAAGTTGAATCGCGATGCGAGTGGCGTGAAAAAATTTTATGTACAAACTTGAAAATTTCGTTACGATTCTCATTTAGTTTCACTTTTTTTGTCACTTTTTTTCTCGTTAAAACGCGAAAACCGCTAAGATTTTTTTAGAAAATTTTTCATATATTCTTTTTTAGTATATAATAGTACATTAGCCAATGGTCGCAATTTTTTATTCACAGACATCTAGAAATCGACACATACTTGTGAGACGAGCCCTCGTCAAACGTTCAAATTTTTTGTCCTTTACTTTAGGCATTAAAAGGGTTTCAATATAATCTTTGTATGGGTTGTTTTACTTTACGTTTTTTTTTTCATCGTTCTTCGTCTTTAATATCAAATGTGCAAAATACTCGTGAAAAATGTATGCAGTCAGACCTTTCAGTTTACTAAAACGGAATCGATGCGTGATCGATGTCCGATTGCACAAACACATTGCGCTCGAGAGCCGCAAGAAAACTGCACTTTACCCTTCGCTATTATCCTCAATAAACAGGCAACCTGAGGAGTTTGACTGCACAATATAGTCATATAGATCTATTTTTTTTTCAATATATGAGTTTGTGTGTGTGTGTAAATTTGTTCATTAAAACAATGCTATACATCATATGCCTAACTATCTACCTAATAGTATTTCTTTTTTTAATAATATATATTTATATATATATAATATATTAATTTCGAATCTTGTTCTCATATAATATGAATAATTTGAGTACAGTGGCCGACTTTCGCGCATTTATCAGCAGGCATAGACCGTTAATGTAACTCCACTAAAATTAACAAAATAAAAAGAATCGTCATCGTTATCATCGTCGTACAACGTGTGTGAGATCCTCGTCATTTCTTGCACGAAGAGTTTTTTCCATTCAAAATTACAAAACGTAAAGTTAAAATCAATGTAGATTTCTCTTTGTCAATCTTTAAAAAAAGAAAAGAAAGAAAGAAAGAAAAGAAAGAGGTCAATCAAAGATATAATAATAATCATTCGTTAATTAAAGAGACGAAAAAAAGATAAAAAGAAACGACTTAAATGACTAGATCGAGTACGCACAAATGTTGTATCCGTTCGAATGGCAAATAAAAGGTAGTAGTAATAATAATAATAATTAATAATAATAATTATAATAAAAAGGTAAGAAAAGAAGAGAAAACACGTAAAAGAGGTGTATGCGTATGTGTGTGTTATGTGTGTCTATATCGACCGCGTGTACGCGCGTGTGGCTCTTATTAACGGATTATGCTGCTCTTATTAGACCACCATACCAAGTACAACAAACACAACAATCGCGCGCGCGGGGGTACGTAAGTGCGTGTGCGCCTCTGACCGATTCGCTCTCTTTCTTTCAACATATCCCACCTTCCTTGCGAATTGTCAAAACGTAAGGAAAGGTTCTTTTTCTCTCTCGCTCTCTCTCACACACACACACACTTTTCTCTTACATCATCATCTTTGTGCAGTGTCTCTTTCTCTCTATCTCTTCCTCTCGATTCGACAACACTCGGTTTAAAGCCATTCCCATCGCTCGCTCGTACACACGACGTCGCCGATTCTCTGTACGCGTCCGGTTAGAATCTCTCTTTCTCACCCGCTATTACAATTTTTGCTTTCCACCTCGTCGTCGTCATTGCACTCGGAGTGATCTCGCGGAGGGGCGGGCGCACGGAGGCTCGCGCCCGTGACGTATATATACAAACAACACCTCTTATTTTTTTTTATATACATGAAAATATATATATAATATATCCATCGTGTGTATATATATAATATTCATATATTATATATATTTATATAAAGTTTCAACATTATGGCACCACATTATTTTTTTTTCTTATATCAATCATATCATCATGATATCAGCGCGCGCTTCTTATCATGTAAACGTATCTCATTACGTTAGCGTTTTCTTCTTCCGTCGATTACTCTCTTCTCTCTCCCTCTCTCTCTTTCTCTCTCGAAAATATATATAACAGATTTATCTTCTCTGTTGTTGCTGCCGTCGCTGCTGCCGCCGCTACTGCTGCTTCCGCTATGCGGGAGGAGAGACAGAAGAGTGCGAGTCCCCGTGCGACGACGAAAAACAGAAGGAGTAAAAGCACGGAGGCATCTCTCTCTCTCTGTCTCTCCCGCTGTGCGAGCTTTCTTCTTCTTTCATCCACTTCGCGTTCACGTACGTCGCTGGTGTGGTTGTACCGCGCGAGCCGCCGCCGCCATCGATGTCAGCGGTGATATACCTTCGAGCTGATGGTAATGCTGCTGGTGGTGGTGATGGTAGTGGTGGACGTTTCGCCTCGGCACCAGGTGACTGTCGCCGCCGCCGTGAGAGCCCGGCGACGCGGCTAGCATCGAGGGTGCACACCTGCAAACACAGTGGTTTGCTTACTTTCGGGAAATTGAGTAAGGGTGGATATCTGTGTGTTCGGAATGTCAGAGCTTATTATGAATATTCGCTATTTATTATGATTTGAACTTAATAATTAAAAAACATTCTAGAAAATAAATGCATCGTTTAATAAAAACTTTAGTTTCACGTAAGAATTATTTTTTACAATCTTTGCAGTATGTTATTTCAAAGTTTTTTGTCATAAAAAATTAAATGCATGTTTAGTTTTAAGGAAATTTTATAATATAAAAAATAAAAACATATTTGAAATAAATTGTTTACGTTTCATATTCAATGATTGTCTATTCGAGAATTAATAAGTACAATAATCATATTATCAAAACAATACATTCTAAAATACCAAAAGTATCAATTTTATAATTTCAAAAGTATATCGATGCATACGCAAACTAACTCTACTCTTACAACAAAATCGATTACCACTACAATACTACTATACTCAAATGAAAATATATAAATACCTCAAACTAAAAAAACACACTTTCTTAAAGAAACGAGAAAACAAAAAAAACACCTTCGACCATTACCATTAAGTCGCCCAGCCCTCGCTGATGCGCGAGCGCTTGAGCAGCGGCCCGTTATCAAAGTCGCCCCCGCTTCCAGGATTACCGCCATGGCTCTGCCGCATATCACCGACCACGACACCACCGCCACCGCCCTGAGATCCGGGCGACGGTAGATTCGTTGGTGTGATGCTGCCCGAGTGCGAGGGCGGCGGATTGCTGCCCGGCCTGCTCACCGACACAAGGTTCAATGTTTGCTGGCCGCCGTGTTGTTGCTGTTGCTGTTGCTGGACGTGGTGAGGCGGTGGCGGGGGCTGAGGACCGCCCGACGACGAGGACGGACCGCCTACGCTCAGGCTCGTGTGACCTAAGGGACGAGGAGTGTTATAGAGGTCGATCGTGTATGTGTGTGTGAAGGGTTGAGGTGATGAGGTGAAATGCGGAGAGATCGGATGGGTAATTATAGTGGGATGTGTAAGTAGGGCGTTTAATGCGATTTTACGCACAGAGTATACGCGTAGGATGTGGGCACGAGTAGCATACGACTCGTGTTTTCTTTTTTGTTCTTGTTGGTATAGGGAGGTGTGTGATATCGTGTTATACACACTCTTGTGAACATGTTAAATGACTTTTTTTGCAATTTTATGTGAGAAATTTATTGGATAGACTATTACTTTACGCATGAGTGATAGTTGATAAAAGTTCTAAAAAATTCTTTCAGTTTGAATCTATATTTATTATTATTAAAAAAAATTTCGTAAAAAAAAGTAAAAAATCAAGTGCTGTTTGTCTACCACCACCTCAGTAGCTAACGGTAGGTATAGATTTGAATAGAGCATGCTTACCACGTTCGAAAAATAATATTTATTCAATTTACCCACTGTAAAATAGCAATATAAAATACCAATGTTACAATCCTCATATTACAATTTAACAAATTTACTCAACGCAAAAAAAATAACTTTTCTCGCTAACGAAAACCCAACAAATCAGCCAATTACCAGCAACGACTACGAAAAAAACGAATAAATTCTCTACCACAAACTACACTGACTCGCCTAATCAAACAACTTTTCGAGACTCTTCTCTCGTTACACGTTACAAAGGAAGTACTGTCATCGTATATATATACTAACCAGGATGATGGAGACCGGAGCCGCTGCTTGGTCCGCCGATGGAGCCATTGGAGCCGCCGCTGTTGGCGTGTGGATCGCGCGGCGGACTTATCGGCTCGCTCTTGATCTTCACGGGTATTGGCGACGTCGAGGGCGGTGGCGTGCTGCTAGACACCGCCAGGTGAGGAAGACTGCTGGAATACCGCGGCGAGGCGAATGATCGTTCGATTAATTTGTTCTTTCGGGGTTCTCAAGTTGGTTGTATTTAAATTTGAATTTTGAAAATTAAAGATTCTTTTTTCGAATAAACTTTTTTAAATTTGGAAGTTGTTGAAGTAACTGATATAAGACAAGTAGTGTACAGTATCTTTTAAAAGAAATTAAAAATTATGTACTTACATGACTTACATGTTAACAGTATTTACAAGCATTCACAAACTTAGAGGTAATGATCCAGAAGCTGTGCGAGTAGTGGCGTTAAAGTTAAATTTGCATACGTACTATCCCAACAAATGACCGTGCGATTTGATGATAATGTGATGTTAATTATTTGAATAATGATTTATCACGTATTGAAACATTGACCCTGATCTTTAGATTCCAGCACAGCTTCCGTTTTAATCACAATTTATACATACAGTTACATTAAAAATTAGTATTCAAAGCGTATTAGTTTCGGTAAGCCACAATTTCCATAATCAATCGTTATGTACATCCTCATATATATTAGTATTATACACAAATTTTCGTTACAATTGACATCTCCTCGAGTAACAGTGATATATCAGTGCTGCAGGCATCTATATCGTACAATAAGGTGCAGGTTAATCGACTCCAAGAAGCAGGATGATGCAATGAGGGGGTTAGACGTTTGTTATAGAAAAAAACTATAAACAGTCCAGTGAATCAGGATACCGATCTTCACAGGAATCTTTAACGAATTGTTTAATACAAACTTTCTTTTTTTTTAATAAAAAAAAATTTTTGGATTGGATATAAATGAACGATCACTGCAAAACAAACTTGAGAAATCAAACGCTAGGCAATCTCTAGCATGCACGGGTCATCTCATCCAAAGAGACATCGAAACAGCTGAGGAATGAGAATAATCCTTCATATATAATAACGCGTGTATGACGACGTACATACGCCGTCACAGAAGTATATATTAGATACGTATATAACAGAGAAGGAACCAAAAAACATCTCAAAAGCTTCAATAACGGAAAATAAGAAAAACAAATATTATACGAGAAGTATTATATAGAGAAAAAAAACATGGCATGCACAGACTCTGGTCGGCAAACGAAGAACAATAAAAAACCAGAGAAAAGGGGGTAAAAAACTATAGAGAGATAGAGAGAAAAAAAAAATACACAAACTGGACGAATAGTTTTTTTCTAATAACAATAATTAATTAATGCGACCTGAATGAAGAATTACCTTATACTGGACATGGTGGCTGCCGAATACATTGACAAGTCATCAACGTACCTCTGATGAGACCAGGCGAGATTGCTGAGATCCGTCGTGTAGTCCGTCGGGCCGAAGCCGGTGTACGCGGTCGGCACTGCCGGCGTCTGCAGCGCTACTACCGGCGTGTTCAGCGAGGATTGTCCATGACCGCCCTGCTGGGTTAAGGTTCATAATCGTCACGTTATTTATTTGGTATGGTTTGGGTACTGGGTTAGAATGTAGCTTAGGTTTTGCAGATATAAAAGCGATTTGATTCTTAATGTCCTAATAGGGACTTTTGTTCCTCATCATAATAGCCATATGTAGTTTCTAGTATTAATTCAATAGCATATCAACTTTTTTGTATTAATTCTAGTGAGAAATTATCTTAAATTGAAAATATTTAGAAAATAATAATGTTCCAGGGCTTCCAAAAATAATAAATAAAATTCTATGACTTAGTTAAGTTTACTTTTAAGTACCATATATAAATACTACCATCCTAAAAATTCACGGAGTCAACTGAACCGACAGATAACCTTATACCCCCCACCTGCAAAAGCCAAGCTAATTATTAACCCAACTTTAAATTACAGATCCATTACCAGCTAAAAGATCCTTCGCGCAAAAACAAGTTCATCGATTAGACGTGCCCCCGGGTACTTTCCGAATTGCTCTACTCGCGCGCTCTGTATCTTCAGGAAGCGTTAATTATTAACGTGGGTATGATCGGGTCAGCATCGATCCGCGTTTTTTTGCATCGCTCTCCGAGCGCTCGAGCGGTTATTTATAAATGAGCATGCGTCAATCGCACATCGTTTATAAATTAACGGGATAAAGAACAATTATGACCGCGTTACATGCTAATGACGCGAGCCCATCCATGATTCAGTTAATCCCCGATATATACAAGTATCGATTTTTTTCGGAAAATTCTAATTTAATCATCTCCCAGGCAAAGGATCTTCCGTTCTACGATTTTGACGTAAATGCAGAGAGGAAGAAAAAAGTAGCTATATATACTCACGTCGTAGCCGGTATCATCGGCGAGCGACTGGGACAGCGGCGTGGGTATGACGACGCGCAGATTGCCCCGATGCGGATGTGGTGGCGGTGGTGGCTGAGGCGAGTGCCTCGACTGATTGCCCTTAGAGACGGCGACGCCGAGGGCTGGCGATGGCCCGGGACTGGGCGAGCCGCCCAATGGTGAAGCTGACGGCGGGTAGCCGTTGCTCATCTCCAGCATGCCTCCCGGCGGATACACTGCAAGTACGTGGAAGGTTTCTTTTCAATGAAACAATGATGAGTTACTAGGTATGCGATAAGTTGGTGGTTGGTGGGAGGATGTGCGTTGTAAAATAAAATGTAATGATATGAAGTTTATGCGCTAATAAGTTTAACTTTATATATAGTAAGTTTAATCATCAGAAATTTCCTTTTCTTTTTATTCTATTTCGTTACTCGTAACATTAATAATTTAAAGCTTGTTGTACAAATATGTATTTTTGAATGGCTTTCACAGACATTATATATAATATATAAAATGAAATAATAGTTTTGATAACAACTGATGCCATGGTTTGAATTATAGAGTCGGTAATAGAATGCGGTCTTACCTGAATCTGTTTCAGACGACGACGGCCTCGGAGAGATGCTGGGATGCGCCATTTGCGGACTAGATCCAAGCATTTGTTCCCCATAACTATTGACAGGCACGGTAACAGGTAGCGTGTAATTGGATTGTCCAATTGCCTGTAAAAACGATGAAACATCATTCTGATGTTTTCAATAATAAAATATTCGATCATTAGAAAAGTAACGAGTTCGCCGTTTAGATTAATAACAACAACGGCAAAACTATATATATGAATAATTAAGAAAATGTGAAAAAGCACGGGTTAATATATTAATAACTTTATTGTTGTCGCGACAACTATAGCATAATTCCGTACATATTAATAATGCACAAACTGTGTATATATAGATGTGCTGAAAGTACGGACAAAGCATGCGAACTTCTAAGTTTATCATCGTGTACTATAAGAATGCACGTGTGATGACTGGGGCTCTATTTTTGCGTTACATCATAGAAACATATATATATATAATTTGAATAATTTACCAAACATGTATCATGCATTATATCTACGCGTAGAGATATTCAACTGGCAATTCAGATAATTAAACGGCTCATCTATAGGGCTCTTTAATAATTAATAAGCAAGTTCTATTGTAGGAGGTATATAAGTAAAGGTAACAAATTTCCAATTACAAGACACACACTCGTTAACCGCAATCGAGCATAAGTTTATCTTTATTTTAAGAGGAAATGTTAGACTAACCCTCGATCCGTTATGCTGATTTTGCCGTATGAGCATCTGGAAGTCCTCGTCGATCTTGGCGTACTTGGCCTCGGTGCGTGGTGTCAGGTTGTACTCCTGGGCATCGGGCTCCGGTGACTCAGGCGACATGGCACCCTTATGCTCCTTCTTGTTGAGCGCCTGCAAGTGTCAGCAGACAGGTTCACGTGACCACACCGCCCGAGGGCACACAACCTTTCGCATGCGAGCTACACGAGGCTACTAACTATTATACTCCCTCTCTTTCTCTCACTCTTTCTATCTTTCTCTCGTTCGCTCACTCACTCACGTACTTGGCCTACTGAAGCGCTCTCTGACGATAAGGAAAACGCGGTATAGGTTGGTGTGTCTTTTTCGGGGGTTAATATATATATATTTGATTTTAAGCATGCTCGGATATATAGGTTTTCTTGTTCCTTGAAATGTAAGTTGTTGGTGCCCGTCAATCTATAGTATGTCAAGTTGAATAATCATGCGATTGAAATGTAATTTCGATCCTTATTTGCCTATAAGGTCGCGGTAACAGTACAAGATTATGGAAGAAACTTATTAGAACAATGCGGATTCGATATAATTACATTTACAATTATGCCTATGCGCGGTGAGCTATTTTAAACGAAAAAAGCGTTAAAAATAAAATGACTTAATTTTTTTTGTTTTTTCAACGCGCGCAGCATCACAGAAAACTATAGAGTGAAAAAGTCCGTCCCCCGGTTATAAGGAAAACGCGCGCGCGCGCGGGACTTTTTACGATCAGAATTTACGGTCCCCTTGACCCATTAACGATCGGATGACTTTGAGAGAAGTTTTCTAATACCGACGCGCCGCCGGCTTTATGCACCATAACGCGTTCTCCGATGTATAATACAGAAAAAAAAAAGAAAAATCTCCGCGGTCTAAAATTATCGTTAACAATCGTGGCAACAATATAACAAGCGAATTCTCCTTCGAAAAACCTCTAAAATGTTGTATTCGTCGGTATTATAACCTAACTTGCAAAGGGCAGATCGGTAAATACATAATGTCGACGACTGAGGGGAACTCAGAAGAAGATTTTTCGCACTTTTCAACTGCACGTAACTCGCGTAATTCTCATCTCAAATTAAACCTCTTATCTTCTACTATAATTTGAGATGAGAATCGTGGAAACCTGTGCAAAGTTACGTGCATTTGAAAAGTGCGAAAAATGAGACGCCCCGAGATCGCACGATGTTAACCTCACCCGTCGATATACACAGCGGTCCAACCAACGAACTTACATTTCAAGTATAAAAGAATCAGCAAATCTCAACGCGCAACACTCATTCGCACAAAATAAGCGTTACCAGCGAAGTGTGTGTGTATGTATGCACGAGTAAAAGGTATATATAATTAATATATATATAAAAAAGAAAAGATGTCGCGTGCACAGGCCGGACAAGTCGACTCACCTCGATGATGTTCTTGTTGGTGAGTGACTCGTGGGGTTCGTTGTACTCGGTGTACTTGAGGAGGACTTTGTCCATGTCAGTACTCGCGTACTGGTACAGCTTGTTGCTCGAGCTGAAGATTATCAGGGCGATCTCGCAGTCGCAGAGGACGGACAGCTCGTACGCCTTCTTCATGACGCCGAATTTTCGCTTGTTGAACGTCACCTGCGTAACCAATCGTTAGATATTTTCATTGCTTTTATATATGAATACGCTTTTGAGTAATTATTAGTTTGTTATAACGGGTGGAATAGAATTTTTACTTTATAGATAATGCGCACCGGATTTAGGTTATAATAAATGGACGATTAAATTTAAACAAACTTGAAAGGTATAGTAAAAACATTAGTGTTGTATACCGAAGGTCTCGCGCGTATTTTCTAAAAAGCATAAAATATTGTAGTAAGTGTACGGCGCGCGAACAACAAAACTTGAAAGATTCAAAAATTCTACTGCTACCGCATTGTCTATATTATTTTTGAAGAGAAAGCAGCTTTACTGTAACAGTAAAACTCGTAACGAGCCCCAATGAATCAGACGGTTTTCCAACCAATATTCGATATATTTACCTGACGATTCCGCTCGTCCGTAATACGCGAGATCTGTATCTTTTTTCGACCCATCTTTGCGTCTGTTCTCGGACTAAGGGCTGCTCTGTCAAACCTCTGGATGGAATGTTAAAAACTCTGCAACAGAAGAACAACAATAATATAATATGTGTATTATAAAAGACGCATAATAATATATCGATTCGAAAGGCGAATAATTACGCGCGTGCGCAAATAAGACGCGCCACCGTTGTATACCTTTTAAATTCACGCGCCACGTATATAGTGTCACGATTATATTCCTCGTGCCCCATTTAACAGCTAATCCAGAGCGCACGACTCGCGCGCTAGATAGCAACGGTGGCGCCGGCAGGTGAGGAGATTGGATTTTTTACCCCCGCAAGATCGCAGCAATTTTAAGGGCTAATATGTGGATTAGGTATTTTTTTGGGGGACGGGGGAGTAGTGTGGTATGAGAATAGAATATATTATATTCGTCCTTATTAAATGAAAATCTGTGGAGTTAAGCAACTATATGCTATATAAAAAAACTCCAACCCCCAAAACTACAACATAACAATCTCACCCACTATAACCGAACCAGGCCACAAGACATACATATATACCGGACTGAAGGGCCGTCGGCACGTGGCTGGGTATGTGTATATTACGAATTTACGTGCTCCCGGGGTACCGATGAGGATCAGTCGCTTATAGCGATTGGATTCTGCCCCCGCATACATGCCGGCGGTGCGGTGATAAAAAAAGCGGGTGGGGTGCGGACGCTCCTACTGCTGTCTTTTTTTGGTTTCAGTATAATTGCTGGGCGATTCGTGTTAAGTTAAGTAAAAATCTCATATGAAAAATTCAGCTACTACCTAGACAGCGCAGATTATTCTCCAACCTAACGTATTAGACAAACATACACACCTATAAAGAAGCACGTCACGGTATATCACAGCCCTCACCCACTCCCTCCTAAACCAGGCAACAAACTATATAGCAACTCTCCGCGCACGCGCGCGCTGTCTTTATTTCCTGCAGCTGACCTTCGACCGCTCGCTCGTACGGCTGTCTTCTTTCGCTATTCCCCGCACGTCGAGAAAAACAAGATTTTTGCGAACAACACGCGGCTTCTGCTCTCCATTCGACGCGCGCATTCTGCATGTCAAAGCCGGCGAAGATAGGAAAAGAACCGGCCGAGATGGCTATCTCGCGGGCGCGGGAAATTTTCGAGCTACCGGTTATATACGTCTATAAGGAAGATACCGAAGAGACACGAGGTGAATTATGGTGGAAATGCTCCGTCAAAAATATATCATTAATTATCGTGTATACATACAAACGGAGCCGCACGAATTATTGTTTACCGATTACCACAGGCCTACTGAAAAACAAACTCTTCGTCTCCTCGCTATTATCGCATTACATCACCCAATACACAGCGCGCTCTTATCACGCGGATACGCGGTGACTCATCATCGCGCGCGATAATAACGACACACACAGACACATACGGAATCCGCCGACTTACAATCGTCGTCACACTACATCATCTCAGCATCATCATCAAAGGTGTGCGTATGTCGCAATCGCGCATATATGCGGCGGCAGGACACGATATAAGTCGGGCGCGTTTATATAAATAGCCCCGGTGGGTTATAAATAGGCGCGTGTCGTTTTATAAATTACGCGATGATTTCGAGTTCTTATGTATAAGCGAGAGAGTTCGATCAAGGCCGTGTATATTAGAGAGTGGGGGGATATATCGAGAGAGAGGGAGAGACAGCAGGTTTTATATAGTTCCAGATTCTTGTCGCAGCCGCGGCTGTGTGCTTTGTTTTTTGTTGTTTTTAGCAGGTTATAATATGCGACGATAAATTCAACAACAACAGCGGCCGACTTTTCCTGTTATAATTATCCTTTAGAGGAGAGGTTCCCGACGAAACAATAAATAAGTACGCGGAGAGCGCCGTCGGTAAGCATATCGCGGAATGTCGAAAGTCCATGCGTGAGAATGCGAGGAACGCCGTGTGTACCTATATATATATGAACGGTTCCCATGTACATAAAGCCGCTGCTGCTATCTTGGAGAGAATTGAAGAGCCGGGCGGTGGGCATTAATTTCTCTTTAACGATAGCGCTAATTGAGGTAACGGCGCGCTAATTGCTCCAGCGAGGAGGTATATAGTAGTTGTTGTTTATACGCGCGAGAGGGGATTGATATATACCATGGTGTGAGATTAAATTAGGGCTGTTTAGTGGGATGTAGGGGAGATATTAATTGAAGTGTGTGGGGAGGGTATCGAAGATTGGCCGGTTAATTAGGCAAGGATATATCTAGTTTTAACTGATGATTTTTTTCATACGCGAGTATCTTGTAGATATAAAGCGGTAAATTAATTTCCCGATTGTTCTCTGTATTATATCCGGGCGATATTTTATGTAGGAACGGTAAATTATCGTTCATTAATCGGGAATAGGCGCCGGATGGGGTACGACTGTACTTATAATAACGCGGCCTCTGCTATAATTCGCGCATATAACCCATTCGATGAGGATAATGAACGTGAACCCTGTCTCGAAGTTATCTCTTATTCTCCATACAACGCGGTATATCATATGGCATTTTATTATATATATATATATCTTTTTTTTCGAAATTTCACCAGAAAAGCCAATCAACAGTCCCTTTTTTCCCGGGCACGTAATTTACCCCTGTGTTATATATCGAAAAAGAGTTCGATATCGAAACATTCAATTTTCTCCCGCTCTGTGTGTTGTATATATATTTTTTTGTCCGCTATACTCGGTCGCTTGTTATTATTTGAAAACCGCTAAAAATCATTTCGCCCGGAGCTGCTGCTGCAGTTCATTTTGTTTTCCATTAATCCAGTCGGCATTCGGTTCCGCGCGCGCGTATTGCCAAAAAAAAAGTATTATAGTATATAACCAAGTTTTTCAAAAAAACCGAGAGCTCCGTATATATCTACCTACAGGTCGCCATCAATTAATATTAATATGCAAAGTATGTTGACGACGACGGCCGCCAGGCGATAAATAAGAACCGACAAAACAAACAAACACGCATCACGGATAACCATACGAGAGATCATCATGAGAGTATAGTCTGCGCGCGAAATTTGCGCAATAACAGGTCTATTTGAATCGCGCGCGGCGTCTATTATTATTTCCGAGTTACTTTATTTTCGCCCTGTAATGAACGCCGACGGGCTATTAATAAATTAACCGCGACACTTAGCTCCCCCGCCGCCGCTATAGCGTTCGCGATACCCGCTTATCACATACAGAGCTGACTATATACATTATAGCGATGTGATGATGATGATGACATACAGGGGACGACCGCTTAATTCGGGAACGAAGAAAGAAGGAAGAAATTCGATCGACTCGCGTAGTGATGCCAACTATGTGGATAATTTTTCGTGGCTCTTACAACTTATATCGTTTTTCAGTCTCTCACAACAGCGCGAAATTTTATTTCCCGATCTTTAAACTTTCATACGCACGTATATAATCTATATTTATACCACTGCGCCGCGCCACATCTATATATCCGCATGTGTATATACCCTCTCTCAGCTCGCGCGCGTGTATATAATAATATCGACGTGGATGAATTCACGGCGAGAGAAAGTGAAGCAGCGTTGCGGCGCGTGTGGTATATAGAGGCGTCATAGGTAAAGACGCGCGCGGAGGAGGAGGAGGAAACGTGCGGTACACGTGTGCGCCAGCCCTCTGCATATTTCAGCGGGACTGCGTGCGATGGTGCGTGCATATGTGTAGAGAGAGAGAAATTTCGTTCGATGGTGTAGCCGTGTCGTATGTATGTATACGGTAGCGACGTGAGTTAAGAGGTTTTTCGCTCTTTTCTTTTCTTTTATTGTTGTTGTGCGATAGGGTGGGTTATTTATAAGGGGAGGGTATGGCGATGTATTATGGTGTAACGATACGCGGTATTGTTGTGAAAAGATAGTGGTTTTAAGCGTGTGTCCCGTGAGCGATTGAAATAATTTCTTGAATTTTGGTATGAATTGAAAATGGAAAGTTCAATTTTTTGTTTCCTTTAAGACGTTAAAAATATTGTTAGAACATTGTGATCTTCTCCAATTGATATATAAATCGTAAAAAACTTAGAAGAATAATATAAAAAAGGAATTTGTATTTAATAACTCGAGAAATGAAGCATATAAGAAATCCTCGTAAGTATACATCTACAACCGGCCGTCCACCTCCCCATCTCATTCACACCTACCCTTCCCACTCTCCCTATACACTAATTATAAACCCCGACACGCTAAAACCGCCACTATACTACCCGCCACCAACATCTCCTCTTATGCCAACACTAGTAATTCTCGTCCACCTCAGATTTATTCCTCCCGCGCATTATTGGACCATCTTTCCACGACACCCCGTCACACGATCGAATTCAATGTACTTGTGATGTATTATATATACAAGTGAGGGGAGTGAGCGCGGGGTCAGCGACCAGTCAGGCTGACCTATACACCTTACACCTTGATCGAATTCCCGACCACAGCTCGACGCGGGAGGTTATATAGCGTGCTATAGGGATAACAAAAGACCGAGAGAGAGGGACATTGTGTCGACCGCCGGGTCCTCGATGTTCTTTTCGAGGGTGTGGTATATTGTTAAGCTGGTATGTGAAGAGGGAGTAAAAGGAAGGGTTGAGTGTAGGATGGGGTGGGAGAAATGGTTGGGATATATAGTTAATTATTCGATGATGGAAAGAATTGGCGAAGATGTCGTGGTTTGCCAACAAAAAATTTGACTGTTCTGAGGTGGTATTATGATTGGATTTGCATATAGGTATATGATGACAAAGATTATATTATAGTTGCGAAGACAAGTCGCTGGTATACTAACTAGCAGTAATCATTGACAGCGTGACAATTTTCCCGTGTCTCTTATTATTAATCAAACATATCCAACACGCTCGTGTACACTGACTTACGCACACTTCAAAATCATTGTCCATACACACACAGTTAATATCCACTCACACCAACAAAAAAAAAATCACTAACCCCGAGCGACCCGCAACAAAAAAAACCCATCGCACCGTCAAACTCTCTCTCTTTCTTCCCTCGTCCAACCCCCTCGTCCAAGTTCACGTGCCCTGCGCGCACCCTGTTGCTCGCGCGCGTGCACACACATCAAAGCTAGCGCCTATATACTCTCTATACATCAACGCGCGGGGGAAAGAGCTTGCGCTAAGGTTCAATGGCCATCGATGATATGTCGCTCGTCGAATTCTCACCGCGGGTCTAGAAATTTTCACTTTTCTTGTTATTGTATAAATAGAGAAGAATGGTTATATAGGAAAGTTTAGTTGAATTATCCGTTAATTATCCCAAAAAGATGTAGAGACATCCCCACCACGGGTTACCTCTTTTACGCCGTGCTCGGAAAAAAATCGTCGAAACTCGTTCGCTCCGCCTTGCTATACGAGCCAAGCTGGACCGTAGCCAAGAGGGGACGGAAGGGCAGACTTGGACGTATAGCAGCCGTCGCCGACGACGAAAAATTCGACGGCGGGCGCGCACCGGAAGCCTGAATTCTCCGAGACGGCGCAAAATTTTCCGAGACCTGTCGTTTGGTAACGAATGTAACGGAGAATATTGTGAGCTTGTTATATCGGTGGTTAGTTAAAACGATTGTTAAAAGATAGTATAGAAAACCTTTTTCTTTTTGCTATTATTATAAACTACCGACCACGCGGACCCTTATCGTCACACCGCGCGGTTTATATAATCCTCCGCCGGCTTATCAACCCCGAATCGATCATTATACTCGCACTCTCGTCGTATAACCTTGCCCCATCCCCTCTCTTTCAACTCGAAAACCCTTGTCAAGCCACATAACTCTCTCTCTCGCGACTTACGTAACCCCCCCATTCATAACCCGTACGCGCGCGAAAGCTGCAACAGCCTCCTCTCTTATCAAAACCAGTTCCCCCGCGTGATATATAATAATACCTACGCAGAATCGCGCGAACACTCACCGACTCAAAATCGTGGCATTTCTGGCTCCTTCTTCTTCTTCCAAAACCTTCTTTGAGTGAGAGAGAGTAAGAAAAAAGAAGCGGCTACGAGCTAACGCTCACGTCATCGCTATCACACGCACTCTCTTCGTTTTCTCGGCTCTCCTATCCGATCGGCGTCCGCGCGCGAAAGCTACGCACACAGCACGCAGAGAGAGAGCCGGAAGCGCACGTTCGCCGGTCGGCCTTCGCAGCTTCCTCTCTCTCTTATATATACTCGTCCCTCCTCGTCCTTCTCCTTGGCACTTGAGACCGGTACGTATAATGTGTGCAGAAAATTCCCTCTCTCTCTCTCTTATACGTAGAAAATACAAAATTCTCTATTATACACACATACACTGCTGTATATAGAACAAAAGTAGTTGTATATTATGTCTCGAATATTATACTATCTTCTTGTACGTTTGTGGCACTTATCACTTTGGCGCAACGTTCGCTCCCTACTCCTCCTCCTCCTCTCACTTGGATGACGCGCGCACGTGTGCTGCTACTGCGCGCGCGAGGAACTTAACCAACTATATAACGTGCCTGTATATATCACCTCTCCTCCGTCGTGTACTTTTCTTCTTGCGTAGAAAAAAGCTCCGACTAGTATACACACATGTATATATTATATATGCATACACACAGACGACGGCACTAGTATGAAGTTGCGCGCTGCTGTCCACTGACTAGATATATAGGTATACAAGTATTATATCTTCTCCTCCTGCTGCTGCTCCACTCGTGAGATGGTATATTATATATCACTGAGACAAATATATATGTATTATAACACACACGCGCTCGCGAGCACAACTACAGAGTGTCTCCTACGCGCGCGCTCCACACTGCACCGAAACTGATCAATTCAAATATCTTCGGCCCACCCTCGTGTCTACGATTTTATATGTATATAATATACAACTCCACTGCCACCACCAACAACAATAATAATAATAACAACAGTAGGTGTGTGTGTATATACACGTATATGTATGGTATATAAAGTTCAGTGCGTGTATATGTGAGCGCGAGGCGAGAGGCGGCGCGCGCCGTGTCGGGCCGGCAGTCGGGCTCGAAATAAAGATTTGAGGAAGAGAGGAGAGGCACACAGCGCGCAGCGACCGCTCTCTCTCTCTTTCTCTCTGTATGTGTGGTATACCTACGTACGTATACGGTATATGTATGTGCTTCGTGCGCGCGCGCACTACTCTCGAGCTACTGCTGCCTGCTGCTGCTGCTATACAGTGAGAGGTGGAAGCCCATTGGTCGATAACGCGACTGACGTCAGCGCGCGGCCGTCCTATCAAGCGAGCGCGCGGAGGCGACGAGGACAGACTGTGTTTGTGTGTGAGTGAGGAGAGCTTTGCAAGAGGGAGAGAGAGAGAGGGATTAGGACGGGTAGTATAGTACACAGAGGCTCGCTCGCGCGCTACTGGTTTTTCCTTGAGTGTATATGTAAGAGTTTTTTTTTTTGCGAAAAAATAAAATGCGTGTGTCTTTTTCTTTCTCTTCTTTTTTTATTGTTTTGGAGCGGCAAGTGTACTACGTAGGTGTTTTGTGGCGAAAAAGAGCTTCGAGCTTTCGTCGTTGGGAAACCGAAATGCGCGATGATTTTTTCTATACGCCGTTATAATAACCGCAACTTTTCTCTCAGAGACGTTCATGTTATAAAGATATAATTTGAAAAATATACAAGTGTGTTCGAGGGTTCTTTTCACGCACGCACTTTCGTGTATAAAATCTTGGGTTACCTTAAAACGCATCAAAATCCATACAGCAACATAATATATATATATCAAATCGCAGCAACCTCTTCGTCTATCTATCTCTCTCTTTCCCTCTGTCTCATTAAAATTCAGTATCACACGCCGGTTCCGAGAATCAATACGGCATTATGAGATCATTAGCTGATGTCATATATACACAGGCACGCATGCCACGAAGGAGCTTTTATTTCTTCTCTCTGTCTCTGCACTATACTTGCCTGCAATTAATTAATTCGTTCCTCTAATAAGTACATATACCTGTGAAACGGACAGCGTTATGTGTATCTTAGCACTGACCTCAGCTACTTTATTTTACGTTCATTGTTGTACCTATATACTTGTATGGTGAGTATATAACCTTGGATACCGAGAGATTACCCGCTAACGAATAATCCTACCCCGCGTGCGGTTTGTTTTCTTTTTATTATACGCGCGGCTAATCCACCGTAAGACTCTCTCGTCGCCCCATCGTATACCTATGTACATCACACCGCCGCGCGGCCGCCTATAGCCGTTTTCATTCACTTTCTACCTCGCGCGCCCCTTTCGCCCTCACTCTCTTCGTTTCACTTACGCTCTTCTTCATCCTCCTTCGCCTACTCTCTACTTTCGCTATCTTTTACTTTCCCGGTCGCTCTCGCTTTTCTACTCTGCAGCGCGTGGCTCTGCTATGTTTTTTTCTTCCTTCTCTCTCGTATTTTTTTGATTTCCCAGCTTGTGTAATTGCGCTGTGCTGTAAGTTTCTTGGCGGTAACGCGTGTGTGTGGATAAAAGTTGCGAGGTAATAGCGCATACATTATGTATGCATTTGCATACGGTCGATGGGATGAAGAATCTTTACGAGGTAGTGTGCGAATCGATGATTGGTGGGATACAATTGTTTGCATTGGTACGGGATTACGATACTTTAAATAACGCGGAAGACACATTTTTATCTTCATTTAATCGTTTCATCCAGCCTGAAATAACCATGAACACGGCTATAAGTATACATCGAGTAAAAAAAAAATTTATTTTCGTATACACATGCACACATACCTATATACACGCGGCAGCATGATATTATTTGGCTATCACATTCATGTTAAAGTAATCATATTGACCAAAGTGATTCGAGAATAATAAAGTATGCCTCGCAATTCCATACTTTAATGTTGTAGTTATGCGTGTGTATATATACGTTTTCGATATAAAACATCGATCCCGAATGGCTGTGCAAACAGTTCCTGTATATTACTTGCAATTTCTTTCTTCATGACCGAAGTTTGCGTATATACGTGTGTATGTATGTGTTGTAGTCTAAAATAACGATTAACGATACCGAAGCTTTCTAACACGCTGTACATACGCCTGTCACTGTACCTATACGGCACCCCCGAAGTGTACATCGATATAACCCCCCCGGAAAATTGTACGATGATGAGGGATACCTAGCAATTTTTTCGAAACTATAAAGAGACGGTAAAATGAAAAAAAAAGAATGAAGAGACATGATTATCCTGGGTAAACTTGCGTGGATTAGAGCACGATGTATCAGTTAATATTTCTTATCAATAGAGTCGTAATATATCATTGAACTTGATTAAATTGACAATCGCTGATAGAGATCTGCTGTTTCCCGATAAAAAGAACAGCGATTTAAAGTTATCTAATTATTAGTGTATACTTGTACGGAGAGAGGTGTATTATAGTTTCAATTATTATCTGCGGGAGGAAGAGACAATCTTTCTATACTAGCCGGTACAATATGTATCGCATGACTGTCATTAAATCAAGGAAATTATTGAACTACTTTGCGATATAGATGCGGAGTGAAGTAAGTTCCGTCGAACTCTATAGACTTGAGAGAGAGAGGGAAAAAAGACTGTGGGCTGCTCGCGACTGATGTTATATCATATGATAAAAAGTAGCGGAAAATACAGAGTTATCGATGCTGTGTTTTTATATTGCTCTCGGATGAGAACTATATTTATGGGGAATTTATTATTATGTTTTCTAGTTGATAGCGCAAATAAATGTGGTTTTTGTTGTTGAATGTTGTAGTTGTAATAGAATAAAATTATTGGAAGAGCTTGGTTCATTTTAAAATGTAGTATATATACAAGGTAATGAAAAATAAAGGAGATATCGAAGCCTACACGTTGTTCAGATTGGTTTTAAAGTATTTTTTAATTATCGCAGTCGTCGGTTGTTCACGACGAGTTAAAGAACAGTCGATAAGAAAAATTAGAAAAACGAAAAAAAAAAGAAATATTAACATTCTTTTTTTTTCAGATAATATAATAAAATTGTTTTATGTAAAAAGCATGAAAAATACAATAACGTTTATTGTATTTCAAATAATAAATTTATATAACCACAAATCTTTTTCCCATCTACAAAGCCAATAGCAATTCTTTTTATGCAATTTTTTCACAGTGTATAAATATTTTTGTTGCCATAATAATATTAATTACCGCTCTGCTGATACGCGATTACTGTATATTGTACTATATAACTTTTTCATCAACCGCACTAAAAATGAGCCCCACTATAAAACAAAACGGCACGCCATAGAAATTTTACAGCTAAAACAATAACAATAATTTTCCGCAACCGGCCTCGAAAAAAAAAAAAAGAAAAACTCGAACGAATCCCCAGGCCACTAAGCCTGCCGCTCTAAAAACCTCCATATACTCTCGACTCTTTCTCGATGTAACACAATTTTCTGCATCCCGCGTTCTTCTCTCTCTCTCGACACACACATGCGCGCACACATGGCCCCCGCTTTTTCCCTCCGGGAGGTTCGCCTCCCACACGTATACACATATATGTACACGACACGAGCCTTTGGCAGCAGCGCACGGTCAGCTGGTCGAGTGAGAGAGAGAGAGAGAGTCACCCCCTCGAAGTCTCTCGCGCGCTCTTTGCGCCGCTGTTGCTTCGCCTCTTTCTTTCTCGGGGAACTTTTTTCTCTCTCTCTCTTGGCATGTGTGTATAGTGTGTATATGATACGCGTCTGTATACGTGTGTATATGGTTTATGTGAGGCGCTCCTTGGGTCTTGCGCGCGAGGTGCGCGGGTTCGGCGTATGTTTTTTTTTTTTTTGAGGAGAGAGAGAGAAGGGGGTCGACGACGAGTGGTGTGCACGTTTCGTGCGCGGAGTTTTTTCTTGGGTGTGTATAATTTGTAATTACGAATGAGAATTTTTTTTCTTTGCACTAGAGAAGTGTATCGTGGTAGTATAAAACTATATGTATTTCGTGATCCATTCTTTAAAAAATTATGGCCGGACGTTGTGACGCACTTAAAGATTGATTTTCATTGGTTTGTTTATATTGATGCGAAAATTCGCTACTTCTGCTACATTTGAATTTTTG
>UXGD01000709.1:0-48810 GCA_900474315.1 Torymus auratus
GGAACTTGTAGTTTATGAAATGAAAAAATACGTCAAGATTAAGGAAATTAAGTGCCAATGAATCGGTAAAGTAGCATATATTGACTATAATTGAAAACTGAGACCAGATTTTCAAAAATGCATTTGTAACATATATATAAAACTTTAAAAATTTTGGAAACATACTAAATTTACACTATAAAAAGTCAGAATAATGACTCAAAGTTTGTCATTGTATAAGAATGTCTTTTCATAAACTTTGAAATTTTATGAATTTACAGCTTGATATATTATTATGACCGAAACCAGAAATCTAGAAAGTTGAAGTTGTGAATAAAAAAAGTTTCTATGCGCTTAAAGCAGCTTTAATGAAGTGTATCTCAGATGTTATTATGTTGTATTTTTTTTAAGTTAGTCATTATATAATTCATCATAATCATATTCTCATATCTACTATGAATTCATACAATAGTTTATTCAAATTAGTTTTATTCATAAAGAAAACATTGAAATATTTAAAATAGATAAATACACAAATCAGAGTACATTTGTTGTCTATTTAGTTAAAGGTTATATATTTTGCCCAATTCGGAAATTTTATTTCAGTTATAAGTATATGAAAAATATAACATTTTCTCGCAAAAACATCTATCGCGTACTTATTGCGGCATCGCTAGTCATTCAGAATAACTGCATTTAATTATTCCGTTACTTTAAGTAGAAAAGTTTTGTTTTCAAGTGTTTTCTGAGTCTATACATTATATTATTTTTAATGAACAGGATATCCGGAAAATAAATAATAAGAACTCATGGTAATTATCGAAATAGCCCTTAGAAACGCCCAAATATATCAAACTGTTGAGTCTAAAATAATCGTCACAATCTTTATACAAGTTCGCGAGAATAAAAGTTATATAAACGTTACCTCACAGAAGATAATGATAGTCAGAATGACGCACCGCTGATTCTTAAGATTGTGTGTTTATAGATCGAAGAAGATTGTTTATTAAAATATTAATAATAAAATAATATTTTTTAATAAATTAAGGAAAAAAAATAGTAACTAAAAAAGGAGAGTTATATTTTGGAATGCCTGCAAGTGTGATTCGAAAATTGTTTTTAAATACTAACTGTAGTTATTATTTTAACAATCTTATAAACAATCTTACAAAAAATGACAAATATTCATTATCTTCAGATTTTATACTTGAAAAATAAAACTTATCAATAGACAATTTTTGAATTTTCACCTCAAAAAGCGGAAAAACGTTCAATCTATCTTGAGATATAAGATTACCGGATCGATGAAAAATAGGATTTGATTTTAAACCTCGTTACCAGAGCCAAACAGTAATTACAATTCATCAAAGGCAAGCTTCCCAAAAACCGCGTAAAAACAAAGGGAAAGAGAGTCGAGGCATCGCGGGTTGAGTAGCGCGTTTTGTGAATAGGCTTTCCTGGAAAAAAAGCTCCGTTACATAGGACGCCAACAAAGCCCGAAGAGGCGGGCGAGCGAATGAAATGAAAATTCTGCGATGGTCTTTGTGAAAAAAGAGAGCGCGCGCGCGCGGCATCGAGAGAGGAAAAATAGAATAAGTAGAACGGTGTCAAATGGAAATCCATCTACTCTTTCCCCTCGTCCTCTCTTTCTCTCCCTCTAGCCATTTTGCGGCAGCTCGCGGGATCGATTTCAAGCGCAGCTATAGCGGAGAAGTGCAGAGAACGGTACGGAAGGACGGCAACCGACGTGTCCCAGTATCGAAAGCCTGCCCTCTCCACATTCGTTCGCGTGCTGCTGTGCGCGACAAAATATAATCTAGGCGAGGGACGCGTTATAACGCACAATGCATCTGCAAAGAGAGAGAGCGAGAAAGAGGCTGTGCGAGACAGAAGAGCATTTCCAGCGCTGGCGTTGTTATTATTGTGACTACCGATAGCTTTCATGAAAACTGGCCTTTTACGCGCTCGCGCGCGGCTCCTGTTGCGCTGCAGTGCAGGCGACGGCCGCGAAAAGCCAGCGTCGGCGGCGAGACGGCTTTTGTTCGCGCTCGCGCGTCAGGCGGATTCATTAAAAGTTGCGCCTATATACATGATTGGACGACTGCAGCCTATGTGTTGTTCGCGCGCATACACGCGGCGGGATTAGGGTCGAACTGGAGCCTGTCGCCCATGTAATCGCGGCTATTTCGACGCCTGCGGTATCTCTGTGTATTTCGTCCTCCACTGATGATACGAGCTTATTGTCCGATGGGTAAATAATCCTTTCATTTAAACTTTCGGCTCTTTCATTTGCACTGGAAAATTGGCACAGCTGTTGGAGTAATTTCAATCGGTTACCTTTCTCCATCGGGTAATTGGATTTACGGGCTATAACGTAAATAAAAATTAACTAGGATTTCAATAATAATATTGATATTGTACTAAAATTTATTCTCGTTAAATGCGATTATTAAAGTGCACCGAAATGCTTTCCATTTTGTAGCATAATTAAATTTAAGTAATTAGCATGAAGATTAAATACGACGATCCATTTTGTTTGATTACTGCAATGGTATAACTGATAATTTAATTATCGCTATATTAATAAATTTTGCTGTACGTTAGGGCTGTAAATTAACACATAATATATAGAAAATTTAACGGTGTTCACCCTGGACTTAATAAAATAAACTAGGTTACGCTTGTTTTTTTCATCCAAATAAGTCTTAATATTAGTATAACAGCTGTGGTGCGAAATTGCCATCATTTCACTACCGCAACTGTGGTCTAGCCGTGACCTAAAATTATTCGATTTACTAAACATGTACTCGTTAAAAAACTTAACCACACCACCGTCCACGTTCGCCACACACGGTGTGAATTGTTAATAGTTTTGATTGATAGTCGAGTGGGAAATATATTAAGGATTTCCAGACGTGAATTTAATGAGCATTTTATGGACTTGTTAATAATGTATGATGATTTGCTATATATTTTCCATTTAAGTAATAATCTAGATAGCATACATTTTTAGATAAACGATAAAACTCTTTATTTTTAAGCTTCGAGCAAAATTTACTGGTTTGAGAGTACAAGAAATATTTGAAATTTTCTCAGATACAGAATTTAAAATGATCGTCTAAAACTTTTTACCTCAACAAATTACTAAAACACGAAGAGAAGCAAATTTTTTTTTATACTTAAGCCGTATGAAACGTATAGTAAAAAAATTCTAATTAAATATTAAATAAATACTGTTTTAAAAATCAACGCTATATATAGCACGTAGCTGCAAATGGTTAGAAGCTTTGCTGCAAAAAGAGCTACAATGAGGCCGAAGCAAAAGAAATAAGAGGAACCGGTATCACGGCGTGCAGGAAACGCTCGCGTCGTTCCGCGTACATATACGCATATACATGCTAGTACGCGAGCTCGAGATCATAACGGCGGCGGCGGTGGCAGCAGTTTGCTATATACGCATTTTCCTCGTCAACGTCCCGCCGCTGGTGCGTGTTAAGGCGCGATACGTACGGAAGTTATGTAAATGAACACGTAACACTGGATGCAGCTCCTCGCTCGTACATACGCGCGAGCTCGGCAGGTGGAACGCGCAGCAGACGCCCGCAGAGGGCAGCAGCTACATTGAAACTTGCTCTCCTTTAGTTTTGTTTTCCCCCTATTATGTGTTGGGCTGTACAATTTCTTCCGTGAATTTTGGCAGTGCGAGCACCCGGTCTTATCTCGCGGCCGTCGTTATGGAAGATGACCATGGCGAATTAGGATGAGGTTATGGTTACAGTTATACGCGCGAATATGGATATCTTTCGTGGATATTTCGCAAGTTTTTTGGCAGGCTTTTGATGTTAGCGGGAGGGAACATTTTCATTATTAAAGTTTCATCTCGATTCTATTGTGTAGGAAACTTTTCCAAGGTTAGTCTGTAGCGAGTGGTTGGATTCCTGTCAGGAAATTGTCTTTTTGGGAAAAATTATTACGCTTTTATCAAGGATATCTGATAAAACTTTGATTTATCAGTCGAAATCAGTTTCGACATATGGCGAAACTATGTATATCCATAATTAAAAAGAAGGCTATATTAAGGTGTTCTTTTATATATTGAGAAATGTAACACGTTAAGGTCGTATTTAAATAGGATTCAATTATAATGGCTTTGTTTATACAAATACTTAGCTACTCTGATAGTACTATTTCAAAAGTGAACGAATTACTTTGTCAATTACTTTTGAAATCGCATGAATAAATAATTCGGAGTAAATAGAACGTAGAAATTCTTGGCGTACTTTGCACCGCGTTACAAGAGCAAGTTTGATGTTTTGAAACGCGCTCACCTGTACTCTCTTCCCACAGTGTACTCACAATATTGATTTTGTCGCCGGCACCTGTATATAGAGCCAAATACAAAATGAGGCTGGACACTTAAGCTAAGTGGCGAGAGAGAGAAAGCAAAGTTCAGGTGTGTGTGAGTGTTGGACAAGTCTATATAACCGAGACGCAAAAGTTATCGAACCTAGTGACGCTAAAATGTTCGCCGCCATGGTGCTGCACAAGCGCAGCAGCAACCACAACAATCACCACCACAACAACAACAACAACAATCCAACGGCCACAGCCGGCAACCTCAACAACAATCACATCAACAACAACGTTAACAATCTCAATCGACAGCTGAATGGAAAAGCGGTAAGTTTGTGCTCCCGTTTGTTTTCCGCCAGAATCACTTAGAATCACCAGAATCGCGCGAACTAAATTGAACTCCCCATCTCGAAGAAAAACCAAACACCGAATCCCACGGTAAACTCACGCGAGAGAGAGAGAGAGAGAGAGAGAGAGCGCAAGATTATACACGTCGCTGCTCCAGATTGTTAATCAAGTGTTAGATGGATTCTCTCTCACTCGCTCGCTTCGGGTGCTCATGTTTGAACGAACGCAATTTCGACATCCTGGACTGATGGTTCTTCCCCCCCTCTCGGTTCTAAATACACAGCTGGAAGTAACGAAGTATGACACCGATTTTCCGGGGCGTGAATAATACGCGCGAGCGCTCGGTAATATACGGGACCTTCAATTTGGGAACGACGAGAGCAGGCGCGCGCACCTAAGGCTACAATCAGAGATTCGCCGTGATAATTTAATTGAAGAGGATATCCGCCAGTTTTTCCCCCCAAATTGTTACGGCAATTTAACTTTTAATCATCGAGGAGTAAACGTCGAGGTCTATTATAAACTTTCTTCTTGAATAAGTCGAAGTCCAATTTGTCTATTAAATTGTTCAATAAAATACATGTTTGATAAATTCTATTCTTAGGAGATTACAAACATTATTTTCAGTTACTTGAAACAGTAAAAAAATCTAAAAATAAGTATAGAAAGAGGTTATTGTAATCTGCATAACAAATGTTCTTTCTCATTTTCTTTTTGCACCGTCACGATCAACGTCCAGAGAAACTTAGGAAGTCGCGCGAAATATCAGGCAAATCATTCCGTACGCGAGAGAGCTCGCGGAGTGTGCATGCGCGTTGCCCCTCGATGCTACTTCGGCTGGCATAAAACGAAACAATGCAGCCAAAGCGAGGAGGCGAAAGATAAGAGCTGCCGCGACGGCCGTGCCAAGTCCTTCCCCCTGTCCCCTTCGTCCCGCTCGGCATAAATCGCGCACGAATACTTTCCGTTATCTAAATTATTCCGCGGATCGGGGAGAAAGAGAGTTACGTGCGCCGCAGGATTCGCGTGCCTCGCTGCATACACCCACACGCGCGTTTAGAATTCGGTATCGACGCGGGCAAACATTTTGGCGGCTGTATATAGCGCCGCGTCGTCGGCACCTTCGTCGAGAGGAGATGCATGCAAATGAAGCAGCTGGATTAAGCCCCCTTTGTCCGCCAAAGGAACTGCACGCGACGGCGCTGGGAATTTACAACTAAATTAAACCGGCAAAGTCTGTTGGGTGGCGCCTCACCGACGGAGACTCGAACTGTCGGCGCGTGTATATATATGCGAGGATCAATTTCGCGAATTTTTGAACGCTCAAATTGAGATGCGCTTATCGATTGTAGGCCCGACGGGGAAGATTGCAGTTCGATCGCATCCTATTCGTCGAGAGTTCGCTGAATAGTTGCCGAACCTTGCATCGGGAATTTCTGCGAATGCATTTCCGCCATAGCAAATAGTTTAGTTTTTAAAAGATTCGCTTTTTTATTTAAGAAAGGTAACGATGTATCTGTCAATAATAGAGTCGAATCATTAACATTAGAAAAACACTTGCTTTTATATTTTGTATATATTTTTGTAGTGAAAATCTAGAAGTCTTGAATGTAACTCTGAATTCAGAGCTACTGAAGCACAGTAAAAGCTAATATCTACTTATAAAATAAAATATGTAATAACATCCGACAGGCAAGATACATCGTTAATAACTTAATTAAACAAACTGCTACGAATATCTTTGAAGTTATCATATTAATATGATAATTTATTTCAAAGAAATAAATAGTAATTCGTATCTTTTGATTTACACCCAAGAAATAAATAATATACTACCCTCTAATGATATTCAGAATATGCTCATTTTTATTAAATGTGTCTTGCAAAATTTTCATATGTAAATAGTCATTAAGCCTTGACATTATTGCAGAAGTGCACTACAACTTTTTACACCCAATTATAAAGCTTTTATAAATACGATTAAAAAGAGTATCTACATTTAATTATTTCAATGATAAGTTAAATAGATATAAACCATCCTGATTAATTTTTTCTCTCTCTTTTAATCAACAATAGCCATTATTCATTGAAATTAAGATCATAATTTGCAAGATAGTTTATGTCAGACAAATTGCAAACGTAGTACCGTATGTTTTAACCTAAATATGCATTTACTTTACATAAATAGCATTCCATATTCATAGAGCGTTTCACAAATGTCACGCAAAGTAAATCTACATGTTTGCCGGATTTGATTTTTTTTTAATTTATCTTTACTTAATTTTTTTCACCTTAAAGTAGAAGCCTAAGGTGGTTGATGTAAAACTAAAAAAAAGTTCTCTTTTTTTTCTTTTCCAGTTTGCGCATGTGCTTAAACAGAATTTCTGGCAAATTTTAATGCACTTTATAATGACCTTATAACTCATAAAATTAGCATATGCGTCGGCGATCCTCTTATTGCTCTATATATACTTGCTAATATTTCTGAAAATACTCTTCTCGGCCGTAAAGCGAATGTATGATAATTTTAAAAGGAATATTAACCGTTAAAAGGCTTTACCCGATAATAAAACCACAGATATAAAACTGCCTGCAATATGATGATCGTCAAGAGTCGAAATCCATTTCCTAGTTTGCACTCCTCATGCCTGCCTGAAAGCAGTAGCACAAGTGGACGTGTGCATTTTTTTGGCGGATGTGCGTTTAACGAGTTGAAAAACAAAAGCTACTGCGTGCGTGCAGTAATTAAAACCGTTGGATATTTATAGGTTGTTCCGTTATGGCACATAATACTTTCTTTGATTAATGTGCAACTATTAAATGTTACAAATTAAATTTACAAAGTGGAACTTGCAATAAATTCATTTGAAGGGTTACCTTGATTACAATTTTAGCAGATTATGCTGATGATTTTTTCGTGAAATATATATCTAATGAAATAGTTTGAAAAAAGACTACCTTCTACCATTAAGCACTTGATTTAACTACTTCTCCTCGAAACTCGGCTTTTACGGGATGATTAAAACATCTGCGCATCTCTTCCAGTCGTTCAAGGCTCGCATTTAACCTTCCCGTCCTGACAGAAACTTTGCCGCCGCAAAAAAGAGCGTGACTCCTTTCTTTCTCTCTACGCTTATCTTCGCTTTTGCGTATTTCAAGCAGGCCCGATTTCTTTTTCCGGACTCGTGCCTCGTTTCTCCAATCTCCCTTGCGCGCCACCATCAGCAACGTCTCCGCCGAGTCGCGGACGCGGCGCGCATACCTAACGCGCATTATGCGTACTGTGGCGGATTTACAAAAATTACGAGAACTTGCCCTGTACGAATTCGTCTCGTCGCTTTATCGAGTATATTATACACATTAGTACAGTTGTATTACGAATTGCTCATCCGGGAGTACGTATATGTCTGCCACACCTGCATATTTATATAACGAGTGCAAAGCGATGATCGACGATTGCGATCGGACGAGGCGCTGTTTTCCGTTTTGAAAGTATATACACATGTGTACTTATAGGCGGTGGCCGACTTTGGGGCCGATAATTAGCGATATTTCGGAACCGCGAGGCTCGCAATTAGGGGCATGCGCGCGTAGCTTGAATTATCATCAGCAGCAGCTACGGAGCAGTAAAAATTCAGCAATGATAGGCGGAATTTACGCTCGTTGCAGAAGCGTAATAGCGTAATGACCAAAACGTTTTGGCGCGAATCTTCTGCCGCGCCGCCTGTGGGCTAAGTAAACAGGGAAAAATTAATTGCCTCGCGTCCGCGCGCGCGCGCTCACACTTGCGCCCCGAATTGTATTTGCGTTTAGTGTAGAGGTCGGAGTGCACTGCGGGATATACAGTTGAATGCGGTTGGGTGGTAGAGCGCAGGCGCAATTATATGCCCATCGCTCGACAGTTAATTTCAATAATGCGAAATAAAAACCGCGCGCGGGAAATTAATTGCACGTGTAAATTTAATTTTCAGCGCCCGCTTATATTCGCTTGCGATGAGAATTCATTTGCGTATTCGAATGCGGTTTCTGATTTTATTTCATTATCAACGCATACATATATAATTGATCATTATATAATTGTATCTTTATCAAAGGAGTTTGAATAACAACAAAGAAAATAATCATAGAAACAAGATGTTTAATGGATAAAATTTGTTTTTAAAATTTTCTGAGTCATCGGGTTGAAATGGAAATTTACGTTTTGAATTTTAACTCTTGCATGAGATGTTGTTGTATAATTCGTAGCTTATTTTACATTTTTAAGTATTTAACATTTATTTATACTGTACTCTCTACGCGGTGTGTATAGAATTTATTTCTGAGTTTCAATTTATAACAATTCTGAAAGCAGATAATAGGCATATTAATATACTTAGCTACAATACTGCGTGACACCTCCACAGTGTATTTATAGAGCATTCAAATGAATGCAGAAATAATTTTATCGGATTATAAAAGCAGCTCTAACAATTTGTTACCATTGCTTTATGTTTAAAATCTGTAGGACACGCATTATATGAAAAGAAATATTTCAGTTGTTCTAATGTATATGTTACATCAAACTAATCCTTATAAAAAGTATATCCTGAAAAAGACACTAAATTATTTCTGCGTATTAAGAATTTAATACCTTAAGCTATAAAACAATCAACTGAAAAAGCCAATACTTCAAATGGAATACGCAATCAAGCGAAATATTCACCCGCAACACGGATTACTCGCAAAGTCATCCTGCGCTCGACTAATGCATTCCTTTAATATTGCAAAACCTGCGGGGATGACGTACGTTGAAGGGAATACCCGTTCAATTGCCAAATGAAAGAATAATAAATTCGCGCGTATATAACGACCTTGACGAAGTTACACACATATACCTGCGCGAGAGCTGAATTCGCGGTATATACACATCGTCACCGCGTGTATCCTCAATCAACGTGTACGACTTTGGCCATTAGCCATCATCCCTAGAGATATTATGCCGTCGTCGTCGTCGGCCTCGACTTTGTCGCCGTTCTATATAGCTTAGTGTGCATCTCTCGCGGGGTATTTCTCGCGAGGTCGCACCACCCGGAACTTCCAGCGACAATTCGTTACAGCGCGGTAGATGAGATTTGTTGAAAAAGTTGGCTAACTCGCGCGAGCACTAGGCGGAATCCTACTCGAAGCAAATCTTGTATACACTTTGCCGGCGTACAGCGGCTCGGGAGCAGATTTTACGCGCCTTACAGTTGGGTAAGCAAGCGGTTACATAAATTCTCGTGTTTACGCTCGAAACGTATTTTCTTATACACGCCGCGGATGAGCTAATTTATTCGCGTAAATAGAGACACAGAAGGGATACACGACAGCTATTCCCGATAAGCAATTTTCGAATTATTGCACTCGCGAAAATGATCTATACCGTCAATTATCGCACGCCGCACGCGAACAATTCTTTTTTTGGTTTTCATTTTACGTAATAATCGTAATTATACAGGATTGCATGTCTATTCGTATACACAGATTACCGAGGCATTCGCCGCTCATTATCATGCAAAATAACGTAGACGCGCGCGGGGCTTGATGCGAGGCGGCGGCAGCATCTGGCTACATATTTCTCCAGCCGAAGCCGCGAATAATCTAGCCGGCATTTTTCCCCCGGCCGCGGCCTTGCGACACACGATCCGCACGCGCGTCCTTCCTCATTCCTCGCCGTGATTAACGCCGCGCGTTTCCGCGCCTGCGGTCGCGGTGCCTGCCTGTTATTACAGCCGTTTTCTAGAGCACGAGGGGGAGAGATGATACGCCGCATTCGGGAAAATTGACTTGACTCATCGGCGCGTGTATAGTATATGCCTGATATGTGTTGCGCTTGAAATTTTTCGACTGCGCAATTGACACGTCAGCGGAGCACCGATGACACTAGTGTGTGTATATAAGGGGGCTCGAAATTGCTGCGTATCACTGACGTGGTTCATCACTGAAATTGGTTAATTTTATAATCCGGCTCTGACATACGCGCGTACCAACGATGCAGAGAGTAATTTATGGCTCTTTGTCTAGTTATGGATGTTTGTGTTTTGAAAATTTAAGATAATAGTACACGTTGTATTTTATAAAATCTTTTTATATTTAGATAGAAAAATAATATACTATATACACTTACTAATTATCTGTAAAAAAAAATTTGCAAGTATATATATAATTAATCATGTATTTTCTTTGTTGCAGGTGAGTTATACAATTGATTGCGCCTTATTAAATCATCTTCGCCACGTAAGTCATTATGTAATTATAAGCATACAATTGCGTTACCACGATTCTTCTTACAAATAATAGCATGACTCGGTGAGCTAATTATTTTCGATGTGTGTACATATATATATTATTCAATTGAAATATGACCCCTCTGCTATATAAAACGATCAATTATTCATGCCCTGTTTGCCTTTCTAAACGAGGACAAACTCCAACGAGACGCAGTCTCCGAAGAAGAAGCGTATTGTTTTATTAGAGGGTCGCGCGCGCTGCAATGAAAATGTATATAACACCGTCCGATGCGCTCTCGGAAATGGTAATGCGGGCGCGCGTGATGACATTGAGTCAGAATTCGTATGGGCAGAGGCGAAGAAAGCATATCGCCGCCTATACGAGGAGAATGAGAATTCCCTGCGGAGAAGACGCATATACGAACTGAGAGAATTCCTCATACGTCGGCATGAAAATTCCAGGCGTCGAGCGGGCGGGCGTGTGCACTTTTAAAAAATTGGTATGCGCTCCGCGCGCGAGCGCAACTTTACACATATAACCTTTTATTCGGACCCACGCCCGCCGCCCGCGCGCGAGAAGAAGTCTCTCCTCGTTCGCCTTTTTCTCCTCTCTCTCTCTCCCTCTCCTACTTTCTCTTTCCACTGCGTCGTCGATATTTTCTCTCCGCACAACTTCTTTCGCCGATGTAGAGAGCGCCCACGAGCTCCGGCGTCTCTTTTTTTCTCGCTCGGTCGTGCGCGCGGGCTAGAGAAAAAAGGGGAAGCTGTTCGTGGCTGCAGCACTGCGTCGACGTATATATGTGTATATATAATACGCAAGTAATGTACGTTTCGGCACAAAACTGCTTCGTTTTTCACTTCAGAAGTATTTCGCAGCCAAGGTCGAAGTTTAGCATTTTAATCTAAAACTTTTCAAAATGTTATTTTTTCGAATCAAGATATACAAAATATTTTGTAAAAGTTTTGAGAAAGTAATGTTGATAATACAAATTATAATATGCATTCACATCAAAATGACATAATAATGAGAATATGAGAGAATTTCATTTTCTTATAATAATTATACGTGATGAGCACATCATCAAGGTAATATTAAAATTAAAAGATGCTCAATTACGCTCGTGCACGCGTGCTCTATTATTTTGAGCAATCACGAAAGTTTTTCAAAACTAGGCTGGAATATTGCGCAGGACTGGAAATATTATGAGAATAACATCCAAGTCAGTGGGTGGATTCCACACATCAGAGAGGCACTTATGTAAATATTGCAAAATATTTTTCCCCAAATTAGCGCGCATATAGTAATTGCGAACTACTGTAGCCGTATAATTCAAAATGAGAACCTCATTGCTCCGACTTATGTAGCCGTTAACCAAAAAGCCAGTGATAATTCGACCACCGAGAGTTAACTTCGTGAAAATTTCAGGCAACCTCCCCTCGAATTAGGTATCCGGGGGCACGCGCGCGAATACAGATAGGCGGTCGGGGTGAAAAAAAAGGAATTTTACGAGCAGAGGCCCGTGAAAATCGACGGCACACACGCGCGGCATATATAAAAGTCCATCGCTATTCCTCTCTACCTCCGCCATAAAGAATTTACTAACGATCGGAGCCGGCCCCTATCACTTATTTATAAAGCGGCGCTGCTCCTGGACTGCCTCCTAATGCTCTCTATACCCGACAAAGCCATCTCTCTCCATCTAGCCGTACGTGTATATAAGCTATACGTGTGGATCGCTGAGATCCGAAGCGGAGGGCTATACCGCCGCCACTGGCCGCAGACATGCACTGACTATACTCCCGAGAGGGTTTCGTACTTGCTCGCGCGCGTCCTCTCGAACCTCGTTGTTGCTCCTGGTGATTCTTCTTCTTCTTCTTCTACTTCTTCTTCTTGCCTTCTGCGACCAGACGCTCACACACACGGGATCAACGGCCCGCTGAATTATTAATCGCGCGGGCCTCGCCGCACGACATCCCCACCGTCGCCTGTCCACCTTCGAACATTTTTCTTTATTTTCCTTGGGCGTATGTATAGACTCTTTTTTTGTCCCTTTAGCTCCTTCGGAATCGGTGGCGGGCGTGCCCAGCTTATATCTCCTGTTTGTTTTCAGAGAAGGATTGATTCGTCGCTAACGGTATTATATGTATATCTTTAACGTCTGTTTTGACAAGTGACAAATCTGCAGTTGTTCTCTCCCCGGGCAATCATTACTTATGTAGACGAAAGAATTCGTTTGCGGCGCTTCGAAATAGATTTGTGTTAGAATTGACATAAAAAAGAAATACAATTTGTGTGTTTGATGCATTAACAGTAAAGTTAATAAGATCTCAATAGAAATAGATACATTTTGTATGCTATTATTATAAATGTTTTAGGATTGGTAGCTCTATATCAAGTAAGATTTATTTTTATTTAATTAAATACGAGTTTTTAATTTTTTTCTTCAATAGTGATTCTTTAACTAAAAGAAATTCATTGTAATGCGAAGAATAGTGTTATGAGAAGAGAACATGCAGGAATTTCGTAAACAAGAGAAAGTGAATAATAATCCTTCGTTATTAATTTAAAAATATCCAAGATTGAAAAATTCGAAAATAAATGGTTACTATGAATCACGCACCACGAGTCATGAAATTAACCTTGAAGTTGTTCACAAAGAAAAGTACAAAGATATATTACATACACCATAATATACTATTTAAAAATGTACTATATTGTATATGAAATAAAGTAACAAATAGTTCCAAAGCCCATTACAATTATATATTATGTTGAGGTTTTGTTTAGAAAATACGATTAACTATTAGAAATCATAATTACACAAATAAAACTTATTGTTTCTTTAAGACGTTCATCCTATATAATATTCCACGAATTGTCAAAGAAAATTACGATCAACGCCGTCGTATATAACCATTATTTACGTCGGTCCGAAAAAAGCTTCATCGAAAATCCTCAAATTAACAAGCTGCAAAATTCGCAATAACCACAGCCCGCATCTTGATTTACGGGTTGGACAGCGTCGTCGCGCAACAGCGCATTCCACCGCCAATTACATTCCGGTTTATAGACTCCCAGCATCGATGAGATATTGCTCTCAATCGGCTACAACCAAAATACTATTCCGCCCCTCCCAAAAACGCATACATACTACACGAGAGCGCGTGAAAAGTCGCAGGAGATCAGGACTGCCGCCGCTAAGTGGATTACAGCTCGCTAAACTCCAGCGTTGCTGCTGCTGCTGCTTGCTCTCGAGGCCGCGAGCGCATGTAAGCGTGCGCACAAGCTCGTCGTCGCCTTTCACTTTACCATATTATACCTTCGGGATGCCGCGCGCGGCGCGGCTTGTGCAACCCGAGTGTGGGTATATATTTTACCGGCAGCGAGCTGCCACGTTACGTTTTCCTCCGATTTTCGACGACGATTGCGTTCGCGCGGCGAGCTCCGCGTAATTTTCATTGTGCGCGCGCGTTACACGCGGCCGTAATCACGAGCGTTCTGCATATGCGCTCGCGCGGTTCATGGACTGGCCCAATTATATCGAGTGTGCCGTGCGCAGGAATTCGGGCTTTCGTTTTGGGATTACGCAAGAAAAATTCTTCGCGGCTGAGAGAGGGAGAGAGGATAATTCGCTTGTCTCGTGCAGTGTAAGAGAGCTGCGGAGAGGAGCGTTACGAATAAGTGGGTTGACTGAACTGCACTTCGGAAGCGAAGATAATGCAAGAATACAAAATAATACTTTGTATCTGTTGGACCGTGTGTAATTGTATAATAAGATTTTTGTCACTTGTATTCTACTGCACTTTAATTGTGCAAAAACATTAATATAACTGTCTTTCTTCGGTAGCCGCCGAGGAATCGATGAGGCAAATTAATTACACGAAGTTGAGTAATTAATTCTTCTGCATGAGGTCTACAGAACCTGAGATGCACTAGACTATATTATGAATTATTTTCAGGATGTTACAGGTCAATTAAAGGCAATTAAAATTACAATTATATACACTCTATAAGAATTACCTGATCATTAATCAACCTCTTTACAAAATTTAGATGTTACTACATACGCTATTTATGAAACAATCCATTTTAATAGGTTAACCGTATTCCATTAAATTATTTAAATTATACATTCGTTCCTTAATCAAGATTAAAAAACGTTGCACGAGTTTCATCCTCTTCATTTACTGCTATACTTTTTATTTGACTTCCCGTCAATACATATACATTTATCGGTATAGCTAAAAATATTATGAAAAAACGTTCCAAACAGGAAATTGACCACAAGCCACTGACCTGTGTTCGCATCGTATATATTATCAGCAGTTAATTACCGTCTGATCCGAACTAGAGCATTAATCAATTTCGAGAACGCCATCACACGCGTGTATATTTCTCCATTCCGTGAAAAATCAGCGATAATGATGCATTAGCATGACAAAAGCTCGATTCGATCAAGCTCATGCAACATCCGCGTGCTCGCGCGCTTAGCGACGATGCCGTTAGCTCTGTCAAACGTGCAATTAATACTTCCCGCTCGGCCGGTGCTATATACAACGCCGGTCGCCGAGAGAGCGTGCGCGCATAGAAAAGAGAGCCGTGTGCACAGCGGCGCGCGCGTGCATCGTTCGGGCATCTGTACCTACCGGACGACACCTGGTGCACCAGGCGCTCGAGCCATTGACCGCGCGCGCGAGCGCCTGCAGCGGAAGTTCCTTTTTGCCTATTTACACCGTGACCGAGCTGCTGCTGCTGCTGCCTCTGCCGCTCATGCCAACACTAGGAGCAGCTCTCTCTCTCTCTTCACAAAATCAGCCGAGGATCGCGCATCATCTCGAGAAAGAGAGAGAGAGAGGAGCAGAAGAAGAGGGAATAGAGGACGCGCGGCCCGCGGCGAGCGGGTATATAGCGGTACACCGGCGCGCCGATAGAATGCGGAATGCTGGATGTCTTGTGTGCGAGTGTGTGTATGGCTATACGGGCGTACATACACGGATTTATATGCGGGTGAGGCGGCCGCGCGTGTATTATAAGGCCCAGTGGCAGATTTTGATGGATCGAAGCCGGCTAATCGACGATTACCCCGCGGTGCAGCAGCAGCAGCGTAATAGACACCTGGTGCTGCTGCGCGTGTTTATAAGAGAGGGCAAGCGAGCAACGTGTGTGGCGCTTCCGTGCCTGTACCTACTGTGTTTTACTGTTGAGCACGCGGCTGCTGTTTAGCGTGCCGTTTTCATTCCGAGATATTACACCAGTTGTAGCGTTATTGTGTATATTAATATCTAGGAGAATTTTTGAAGTCTCAGGTTTGGGTATATATGTTTGTAACTGTGAAAATATTGCGCGATGGCGAAGTTGAAGAGTCTAATGTATAACGATTGTTTCGATTTTTAAAATATTAGTGATTGAAAATGTGGTAAACAGTTTTGAAAACAATCTCAAAATATACACGAAATTTGACTGTGGATTTTATTGCGTAATTTCAAACTATCATAACTTTAGAAAGAGTTATGTTTTTTAGTTTTGGAGCAAGGATTATACGAAAGCTCATAATTTTATCGACTTATTTTCTTTTTTAAAACCTCTTTTTAAGACTTTTGACTACATTGACTAACTTATTTGGTTGAGAAAAAAGCTCTTTTACGATATTTTTGTAAAGTAGATATAAAAATGGCCAGTTTATTTCGTAATTTTTATTTTCTCTTGAATCAGAGATTTGACACAATCGTAGTATAAAAATTGAATAAGAGAATACAGAAATTCAAGAATTTTATACAACAGTCACGTTGAATGACGAACAAAAATGTTTTTATCTCAATTGAATGACGTAAAACTCATCAACTTATACTAAACACTGTGACAAATGTATTTTCAGCGGTTCATATACGCGTTTGTGACAATATCTCAGCGTGTCAAGGATTCGAAAAGACGAAAATTGCTCTTGTCAATATTCTAAAAGGCTTCAGCTTGACAGTGATGTTTCTAGATAGCACCGTTCTTTTTCATTTAACGTCTGCTCTTTACTCAGCACTTTAAAGTTTTTGCGATAGTAGCTTCAGCGATTTGCAAATGACGTTTAAAAATTAACAAACGTTGAACTTTTGCGTTGGAATGCGCAATTAACTTTCTTCATTTTCCTTATGTACTTCATACAGTCTAAGAAACCGTTCGCACTCACACGAAGTGTATAAAAGTCAATATACACAGTTGAAATTAAAAAGTCACTATAGTACCATTGCATTAAAGCCTAGCAAAGACAAATAACAACGAAGACACTGTCCGTCGTAATAAAAATAGTCGTGACAGAGACACAGCATTACTCACTGGACAAACACACACGTACACACCTATTACTCGGAAATTAATAAAACCGCACTGGAGGCACGCGCGGAACGGAGAAAATCTCCCATCCCAGCCGATCTCTCGCCGCACAAAGGATCTTCTCTCAATGCGCATATAGTCTCGTGGCTCTCTCGCGGCATGACTCGCAATACTCTCCGTGCGCATCCTCCCAACGGTAGCCACAACATCTACCCACACACACGCGTGCATCAATCGCTGTGCCCGTCCCTGAACGCGTCGCCGTGCATCTACACCTATATACGCATGCGGAAACAATGGCGCATCGACAATGCCCGGCGCTTCCGGTTTTTCAGAGAGCGAACTAGCTGAGCCCACTCCCCTCGCGCTCCTTTTTCATTTTTATTTTGTTTTTCCACGACTGGCGCTCGCTTTTTGAGTGCGGGGCACGCAGTTTTCGCCTCGAGTTCTCTTATAATACGCACGCGCATCGCGTATACACGCGCGCACTGATAAAGGGAATAATCTTGTAAATAATGTAGACAGCGCGAGGAGACGGCTCTTACGGGAGTGCTGCTACTACCATGCGCCGTGCTCCGCCTTTGTTCTCCGCCTCGACGCTCGTCTTTGAAAATCTTATCTGCACGCGTATAGTATATATATGTGTATGCGAGGGGAGTGGGAGAGACGCAAATGTTTTTACTTAAATACCTTGTCAGTTTTCTGTCTTTGCTCGCGCTGACTCACTTCTTAACTAATTTTTTCTTTCCTTATAAGTACTACTCTACACTGTTTCTTTAAAATTCGTAATTAAATCGAGTCTTATTATTACCTCTCTGGTATATAAATAATTAATATTCTCTATATTGCTTAGTTTTAAAAATAATTTTATAATGGTTTTTAAGATTTACGAAACATACAGCTCAGGGTTCAGATGACGGTCCGTGCCACAGTATAGTAAATTTTCCTATATTTCTAGTAAAATTTCTTACATAGTATGGTAATTTTTTGGCTTTTACCAGTCTATGGTGACGTTATAAGACAGTATGGTAATTTTTACCCAAGAAAAGCGATTTCTTATCTAAAATCCTTAAACTCCGTCTGTACCCGCACATAAACGCCACATTAATGCGCACAGTCCTACTATATATGTACGCTGGCACTTCCATTGTCTCGCTCGGCTAGCACCTTCGAGCCCTCGTCTCCTCTCGCCCTCTCGCAGCAGCTCGCGACCGCTCGCAAAGCGCAGCAGCAGCAGCCGACGAACTTTCCAAGTCCATCAGGCGCGAGAGAAAAACGAACCGGCGTATCTGTCCGAGCCACAGAGAGCCAGAGTATAAGCGAGCGAGTTCCCGCGCCATAAGAATACCAGCCGAGGAAAAAATCGAAACAAGAAGTGTGTACGTAGCCAGGGCGAGGAGCGCGCAAGGATCCTCTTTACTCCTCTCTCTCGGTCGTTCGCCGATCGCGCGCTCGGCTCCTTTTTCTCTCTCTCTCTCTCTGCTCGGTCTCCGCCGTGCTCGCTCGCTCGAAAAAAGAGTGAGCAAGAGCTTCTCTCTACCTGTCCCTCTCTTTTCTACCTTAACGTCGCCCCACTCCCGCGCAGCGGAGCGCGTATTATACTACAGCACGGGGCCCGAGCACGGCTCAGGCGCGATGACGTCGGGTGCCCAGCGCTCGCTCTCTCGAGTATTATAGGTATAGTGCCTCCCATCCGGCTGTCTCTCTCTCTTTCCCTCTCTTCAGGCCCGAGAGCAGCAGCAGCAGCAGCAGCTCTCCGCAGCACTCCCGCGCCTTTCTTCGCGCGCGACTGCCTCGGCGAGCGGCGCACGGCCGCGTGTCAGTTTGCGTCCCACCGCGGACAAACCAGCAGGACGTGTGCGAGAGAGTGAGCGAACGCGCGTCGCGCGCTCCCTTTGCACCAACGTACATATATATACATACGCCGCGCCAAAGTGCAGTCGTTGTTTCGAAACGTGCAGGTGGTGTGTATACGCGCGCCCTCCTCGTCGGTTCTCTGTGTGTATGTGCAGCGTATGTATAAGTGAAGCCGCACGCTAACTCGATCGACGTAACCGAACGCAACTGTGTACAGTGTGTTAGAATTCCAAGCGCTCGTGGCGTCCGGTGTATAATTATTTCGATCTTGGAGCTCTCGGAGTGGTGAGATTTTCTTGTGTGCGAGTGGAGCTCTCTCCCTCTCTCTTTATCTGTGTGTCACTGTGTGCGCGGCCGTATAATTTCCTCGCCCTCGAAGTGTGCTCCAAGTTCCAGTGCCTGCAGGCGTCCGATTGACTACGCAGCGACGCAGCCGTCCGGCCGTCTCTCGCTGTGTGTACACACCAGTGCGTATGTCGTATAATAGCCATCACACATACCCTGTCTTCCCGGCCTATGTGCGCGGCACGTCGATGAGTTTTAACAAAGAGAGCTCTGGCTCCGTCAATATATAAAAACATATATATATGTATATACGCTGTGCGGATAGGTTTACGTTTGTTTTCGTCCACGCTCGGTACCATTATCTTCTGCGTATGCTCGAATTTATGGGCCTCGAGCGTGCGTAGGTGTCCCTAACAATGGCTGTTGATAGAGACGTGTCGTAGTTACAGAGCAGAGACGAAACCAAGTTCTCCGTTTCATGCGAAGAGCTCGCACGAAGTCGAAGTAGAATTTATGCATATGGAAAATTTATATCGCTTCATACAAAACAGTCGCTAAATGCATGATCTGGTTGAAATCGTGCTCCAAAACAAACAGGTTTTCGAGCGTGCGCTATAGAGCGTGTATAGGTGCAGTCAGCGCTCCGGAGTGCGCTTTACGTAATTGAGAAGATGGTGGTGAACGAATTTGCAAAATTTTCTATGGGAGATTGTTAGTGGTCTGCATTGCTAAATAAAAATTTTTATTTTATTTAAGTGTTCTTAAGAAAAGCGTGTAGAAGATTCAACTTGCTTTGACTTTATTCTCGAAAATACTCTTTTTATTACGGAGCTGCATTTAAAGTAAATGGTTGTAAATCTTTTTAGTTAGTTATACATTTAAAAATATCTTTTCAAGTGTTTTTCTTAGAATCTTTGATTTCCCTACGCTTAACGTCAAATGCTCTTATTGCTGAAGAAAGTAAAATGCTTTCTAAGTGAAAATTTAAACAGTGACTTGCATGCTTCAGAAAACAGCCTTTTTTATTCTTTATGAAATAAAGATTTCAATTTCTAGAACACGAGTAAATCAAAACAGTACTAGTAATTTAATCAATCTAATTGCGATTTATATGCATGTAATTTTAAAGTGGTCTAATTGCCGAGGTATAATTTTCTAGTCATGTATACAGCTTACCTAAAATTATTTAAATTTCAAAATGACTTTCCGATACCTTTAGTGGATATAAATGTTATGCTAAATAATTTAAAAATCTTCCATTGCGCGATTGCTATGTAACGTTTTAATTGTTACCTTGTTACGCAGAATTTTTAGAAAACATAATTGTTTCAACAGAATCGTGTACTTTTAATGATACAAAATATTAAAGCACAAATTGCGTCTGTGTAATTGCCATTTTCTTAGTGAGTTAGGGTTAGCATATTTTGAAATTGGTCTCCATTTGTTTCGAAAGTAGTAGACATTATAACATCTACATGCAACAAGGTAAAATATCTGTTATTTTCGAAACTTAATATACAAAATGTTTAAAGTAGCAAAAATCACAACCTATTCTAGCTTATCCAGTGCTGTAGAACGTTACGTAAAGTAATATTAAAAGTTATATTTTTGCATTATTTTAACATACAATTTCAAAATGGAACTCTACTTATAAATAAATCGAGGAAATTCATTTTGACTTTAAAAGAAAAATATGCTAACATTATATTTGGCTAAATCACCAAATATTGACGAAAAATAAAAGAAATACAGGTTTATAAAGTTTTTAAAAATGATTTTACTTTATTTATTAAAACAATCTATTGATATTTCATCGGAAAATGACTAAACTATATAGATCGTTGACGTTCCATGCCCAATATAAAATTTCGGTACCAAAACAGAGCTGCCCATCAAGCAGCAGTAAAACACGAGTGAATCATTCCCGCACGATTATACACGAAACGCAACACGTGTTCGGAAGCAACGAAGCGCGAGACGCAATTCCGTTTTGAAAAAAGGAAAAAGGAAGGAAAGACCTTCCGAAACGAGGCGGGCAGGTTCTAGTAGAGAGACAGGTTCGAGCGCTCAATACACATACACAGGCGGCAAAAAGTAAGGTAGTGTGTTTTCGGGCACGCTAGGCTAATTCTCACGGCTGCAGGCGCACGGATTATGTAGAGCATAAAGCGGCTCTCCGCGACCGGCTAGCCTCGCGCGCAGCTCTCTCGCGCGCGCCAAAAGCGACGACTATATAGCCGTGTGGGTACGAGTAAGCCATGCCGCTATGCACGCTAAAGGAGACGCGGAGGAGAGAAGCCGATCCGCGGCTCTGAGCGCTCTAATGATCTTATGCGCGCGCGTCTACAGTCTATGCGTTCTCGAGTACACTTCATCATGGGCGTTGCCTGCCGTCCGCAAGTTTTTCCTTTTTCCTCCCGGCGCGATAATATTCCGCCTTTCTTTTTAGCTGGACGATTTGCGCTGATTAGTGGGCGTGGAAGAGTCAATGGTCTGTATAGCGACGAGTTTTAGAGCGACGGTGAGAGTATATTTGAGAAAATTCGTCCGTGAATGCGGCGCACATTTATTTCGTGCTATGCTCAATCGACACTATTACACTCGTATCGAATTTGCCGCCCAGCCGGCTAATCCATTCACTCGTTTGGTCGAAAAGCCATAGCGACTTTCTAAAGTTTTTAGAGTAAAACTGACTTCTAAAAAAGGCGATCAAGTGTATTAAAATAACGCTCGCCCAATCTAATTTTAATGACGCGAGATTCCGGTTTAATTGCGACGCGCGTTTTCATCTCCCGAAGACTCTTCTATGCAGAGAAAATGCTTTCGTATCTATATATACGCGTCTTCGCGCCCGGCTATTTTTTACGCGCACTTCCGGCTTTGCGTTTTTCCGCGCGTCACTTTTTTTGCAACGCGCGCGTGGAAAACGGACTTTCTTTCGCGCGCGCGCGTCGTTTGGCGCGCAACGCAGATTTAACTGCGTTCGACGCGAATTAACCTGCGTGCATGCGCGAGGCGCGCTTTCACGGAGAAAACGACTTCTTTAATATGGAGATAAGTAAATGTTGTGGGTCGCGTGTATAGCGCTGGAATTTGCAGAAGAGTATATGGCCGGGCTGGAATTTAGGTTATGTTGATAATATTTTCCCCTGATGTTTTTACAGCTGTGTGTTGGGTGACGATGACTCGCTCGCTGTGATATTTTCCGTTTTTATGTCTCGGATGATCGGTGTCAAAATTTTTAGCAAAATATTTGCTTTGGTATTCATAAAAGAATGCGAATAGTTATCGATTTGCATACTAAATTGCTCAATATACATGTCAAATATTTAATGCCGCGTGATGGTATCTTGTAGGTTAATAACGGATAAGGTGAGCTTAGGTGACATCAACATCATGATTTTAGCTCGACACTCAAACGATAAATGACTAACTTACGGCTTTAATCAATCTTGTGAATTTTCAATTAGAAAATACGCAGATGGTATATCCAAATTAAAAAAGAGAAATATATCTTTCGAAAAATCCGGTTTACTCGATAATTATTATATACTTTTACGATCCGTCCAATTTACTCGAACCTAAAATCAACCATATCGAGAATGTTTCGTGCTACAGCGCTTTCATGTCTATAAGAAGAATAAATTATCGGTCTATGAAAATGTTTTCCTCGCTTTCTCGTCATAGAATCGACGCTCGCGCGCTTGGCACAGATATATGTTACAGTTTTTCGTAAGCAAAATAACGCGCTCGCCTCCCAGTGAAAGTTTAGAAACATAAGTCGCAACTGCAGCAGCAGCAACTACACGTACTTTATTCAAATGAACAAAAAAATTACGCTCGCATTTACCCCGAATAATTGAATCTCCCAGGCGCGCCGCATTACAAAATATAATTGAATCCCTCTTTCTCTCACTGTCTGAATTATCCTCTTGAATTTCTTCATCCCGCGCGACTCGCGTATAGCAGCTCCGTAGAAAACATCGGTCGACAAAGCGCGCACACAGAATCGCGGCAACAATAACTCGTTATAACCGCGCGCGACAAAGTACAGGACGAAAAAAAGGCAGTGCGATGCGCTGCATAGGAGTGTACGCACGAAGGTACACGAGTTTCGTGCAGCCGCAGCAGCGACGTCGCGAGAGCGGGCAGAGTCACTTTCACTAACCCGTTCGCGCAGCGCGCTCGCGGCAAAAGAGAAAGACCGAGCGAGCTAGTTGACCGAGCCACACGGGCGTGTTATATAAATTAGTGGCGCGAGTCGCGTAGACATTGTGCTCCATGTATATATACAAGCCAAGGAATGCTGCGAAACTGCCGGGATGATTATACGGAGAGTAGCGCGAGGAAAATTTTTCATTAAAACTATCCGCACTCGCGCGCGTGTGTAAGGTTCGTTAATTTACGAGGCTCGCGCCTCCTTGGAACATCTCTTCCCCCGTAATTTTCTTCTCTCGCGAGAGGCTATGGTGTAGGTCCGATACCGCTGCTACCCGGTAGCCGCTACCGCGCAGATTCCACAGGCGCGAGGTTCTTATTATGCCGCGAGGGGAGAAAAGAATGTTTTCTTTTATAGGTGCTTTAACTGTTAAAACAGGATTATACTTCAAGAGTCATTTTAATTTTGGTTTCAAACGAGCTGTTGAATAATTCTTAAATAATATGGATTAAATTTTTTCAAGCTACCTTTTATTTCCATTTTTGTATCAACGTACTTGATCAGAGCGTATTAATGATTCCTTTTAAACTGATCCATTTAATAAAAATCTGAACGGCAGGAATAAGGAAAAACTAATAAACTCAATCTTTTCACAATCTCTTTAATGGATAACTTTATTATGAAGCTGCTTTACTAGTCTTGTAGGTATTCGTGTTACGCAGTGTTTCGCAAGATTTTTAATGTATCGTTATTCTCAGCTTAAGAAACGTACTCTGAATTTTATTCCACGGGGTTTACTTTAATAAGCGTAATTACTGAATTAATCCAAGATTATATCATTTATATAAGTTTAAAAAGTCACATTTTTCCATGCAATCTGCGAATAAAAACTGTTTGAAGAAGAGCACCTATCAATGAAAAATCAATTCGTCGACGCGTCAAATGAAAAGAGTAATTTTTTAATATTCCAACTTTGTTACTATTCAAAAGAGCGCAAAGCCACTCGCCGGAAATGGTTTATCGCTCGCGCGCCGATGTATATAGAGAGCAAATGGTAATCTATGGAGATCGATAAAAAGCACCGCGCGACGCGAAAGAGAGAAGCCACACGGAGTGAAGGACCCCCTTCTGAAAATCCACTTTCAGCGCCGGTCTCGATCCTCATTTAAAATTCATAGTGGAAACTAACTGTGCACTTTTTACTCCCGCGCCAATCCTCCCCCTACATATACCTTTTTCGCATATACCTTTCAGCTCGGCGATTCGAAATTATACGCGTGCAATAAAGCGACGCGCTCTTTTGTTTTTCCAACGCTCTCATCTCGCGTGCGCTTAACGAGAAAAGTGTAAAAACTACGGCGGTGCGGACGAAGAATTCCGCGGCGTGTTTATAAACTGCGCGGTGACAGCTGGCGAAACTCCAATTCTCCTCGAGTCTCCATGTGTGTGTGTCTACGTATAGGGATGTGAGTAAACTTGGGAACTCCCGCACGTGCCTTGTTTTTTGTACGAGTACGAGGGAGAGCTGTAAATTTTCGGAGTTTTTTTTTTGGTAGCGGGTGCGTATGTAGAGCTGTAAGCTTTTTTGTCGAGGTTAGCCGACCACAACTTAGGAAGGCTGTTCAGGTTCAAGGCTACATACATGTAGTACAGTGAAATAAATATTTTTCACCGGGTATTAAAGGGACGTGACACAGTTTTTTTTGTTCTTTGCTTTGACGTGGTTATATTACAAAGTTTTATTTATATACGCAGTGATGTGTTGCGGTGGTGGACAAATGTTTTATAAAGGGATAAAGTGTTTTTATACTTGAAATGTGTAAGAGAATACAATTTATTTTATTATTTACAGATAATAAACTTTTATTATCCTACAATAAATTAGATAATCATATATAAAAAAAAATTGTGTAATTAAAGTAGTCGTATATTTTGCATTGGATATAAAATATTAGTTATCTAAAAACAGAGTGAAAGGTGAATAATAACTAAAAATGGTTCTTAGCAAAACAAAACATAATTGTACTTATAAAGTATTAAAAAAACTAGCTATTTTAATTCATTTCAATTGTTCCAGTAAATATCTGGAAAATAAATTGAATTAATAAAAGACCACAATGAGAGTATAAAAATTATTGCAAATTAAATGCTGAATTCGTTTAACGTAGTTCCTAAACATTCACATTTAACTATACAGCACTTTGAAAGCGTAATTTAGTCACTTCCGACAGTTTGCAAAAACAGCGCAGTAACGCTTACAACAATAAACTCGTATCTAGCAAAACAAAACTACAATTTCCCACGTAGAAATCACAGTCGTCGGACGAAAAAATCTCTCGTAGAAAACAAACTACCTCGGCCGGAACATTCGTCCGACGACTGCTACTCGCGTATAGACATATATAGAAAATCGGCTCGTTTTTTTTCGGACCGCCCGTCAACCTTCCTTTATTCGCTCACTCCTATAAAGAATCGTGCGCTCTCGACTCTTTTGTACGCATCGCGGGAAAGAAATCAGAAAAAATTTCGTAAAGTCGATGTGCGCAGTCGTGCGCGCTATTGTCGTGGATCGACAAAAGAGGCAAAATATGCTGCGCGTGCGAGTATCTAAGCACACGCGTGAGGAATGCCGCGAACAATAGACGAAGAGAGACATTCGTTGTCTCTTTTCAAGAAAAAAAAACCCGTTGTCGCCAACGCGCACACGCGTATATTATAACGAGATAGTGCTATCTTTCTCCCGCCTAATTGCTCCAACGCAGCGCGACGCGACAACGTCCTTTTTTTCCACTCGTCGCAGCAGCAGCGCGCGTCTCCTTCCTGCTTTCGCGAGTTTTCCACGTGGCGCGAAAAGTCGGCTTTCTTCTTCTTCTTCCCTTTGTCTCGAGCAGCAACAGTAATGTGTTTTTTCCACTGACCCAGAGCTCTCCTATAACGCGCGGCAGGAAGAATCGCGTCAAGACATTTTCATTGTCGCTCGGCTGAGGAGGAGTAGTAGTCGAACAAATGCCTCTCTATATACGCGATCGATTAACCAAGCATATATAGTCGTCTTTTTTCCGCACTTTCGCCTCCGCGCGGACCATTAGGAGAAAAGCGTGAGAGTATTGGTTAAGTGATTCCCAAAGGCGTCAGGCGGGATCGGCCGCGAGCGTTTGATGAGCTGTTGGAGCGCGATGATTCGTGTTTATCTACCGCCACAGACGCCCGCGCGCGTCGTTCTCTCTCGTTGGGACTTTTACGGATTTTGCCACCGACGGCTTCGGTTGTGCGGGGCTTCTCTGAGTGGTTTTATTTTATCCTTGGGTTTGACTACGCTAACACTCTCCTCTATGCATCGATTCAAATATGTGTGCGTATAGATTTTCTATTAGAGTTGGATTTTGTATTGCACTAGTTTGCGATTTTGTGAAAATTTTAATTTGTGGATGAAAATTATTTTCTATTGATTCGGTTACCTTATTTCGTATAGCGGTGAAAAAGTATAAATTACGAACTTTTAACTTACAACGTTGTTTGTTTACGCTACTGCTCGTTTATTCAAAGATATTGCGGTTTCGAAATGAGACGTTTTACGAGGTATATATTTCTGTTTAATTTTCTATTACTTGCTCATAACTCACACTATATACTTACTTATTTCACTATATTCTGTACTTTAGCTGATTTATTGGCCATCCATGAGAAAAGAAAATTCCGCAATAGCCATTAAACGCTACTCTGATATAAGTTCATTAAGAAATTAAAATAATGAATTCCTTATTATCTCATTAAATATATGTCAATAAGACATCATCGCAACGTCCGGGAACATTTAACACGTACGCTCGCGCTAGTATGTCGACACGAGATCCTTAGAGCCACTATGGGAAAACCAATAACATTTCGTAACCTTTGAACTAAATCGAGACAATGATTAAGAGGCAGGCTTTTTATTCCCTCGGCGATATAATTAATTATGCCCTCGGCTTAAGCGTTTTCCAATACACAGAGAGAGAGAGCGATATTGCGGCGCAGCGCTTAATAATTATTAGTTACCCGCACACTATTGCCCAACTATATAAAACATCTCACAATGAGTCCATTAAGCTCGCGCATTATAATGCATCTGAATATTCATTTTTATATTTTGACTGTCGCCATTACGAGCCATTAAAATTTCAACGCGACGTCATCATCGCTCGCGGGTGTATATATATACACAGCGTCGGGTGCGAACCCAATATATCGCCTGCTTGAAATCCTTTCAAAGCGTATAGTACGCACGCGCGGAAAACCAATATTTCACAGCCGCATGTAATTGAGAATCGACGTTGATTAAACCGGAGGGAGAGCGAGAGAGAAAAAGCTCGCTCACGCGCGTTGGAGCCTAATAAAGCGTGCGCGTGTGTCTCTCTCTCGCTATATCCGCCTACGCGCGGCGATTAACAATCGGCGATAGTTGCTTCCAGGCTGCGTGCAGCTCTTTGTTCGTCGACCCGTGCGCGCGCCTGCATTTGCCTCGCGACTACTGCTCACTTCCCTTTGCACACACACGTGTTGTTTCAAAATGCGCAGGCACTTTTTTCTCGCCCTCGGGGCCGGGCTTTGACTTCACGGCGCCGACGTATGGATTTCGAATACACACACACGCGCACGTTTGTATATAGTATACGCACATAACATAACGGCGATTTGCTCGCGCGAGCGGAATGGCCGCGCGGATGTCGGGACACGACGAATCGTAAATGGAAATCCGAGTCGTAAAGGCGCGAGTGTGTCGCTGTGTATGTGTTTGTACGGTGCGACTCGGGTCTTACGGGTACTGTATACACTTTTACGAGCAGTTAACGAATTATTGCGCGTGTGTGTGTTTTGCGCGCATGAGGTATAAAAATTTTTTGGCAACCGTCGTGTGTGTTTTCATTCGGGAATTTCGTCCTTTCGCCTCCTACGGCACGAATACCTCACGTATTACAGTCTATAAAAATTTACGGCTACCTGGTAGTAAATTATCCGTGTAGAGTTTTCCATGATAAACATTTTGGCTGATGGTAATAACACGGTTGTCTTTCGAAACTCGCGGGCTATGAATATCATAGAGAAAAGCCTGCGACGACGTAAAGTATAGTAACGCCGCGGCTCTACGTGCTCTATTGGAGAAAAAAAGCATCAACGAGGGCCCTTGTGAAATTTCCAGGCGAAAATTACTAAAGCGGCGCTTTCCCCCCTAGAACGCTGATCGCAGCACTTTTCAACGAAAGCACTCGCCGACACGGGGCGGATGCAATGAATTTTTTCCCTCCTCCGCGTCTCTATCAAACACTTCTCTCTCTCCCACCGCGCTGCTCTTTTTCACGTTCCTCCGCCGCGTGGTGTGGGTGAATTTTGCATTCCGCTGCCAGACTAAGCGCGCAGAAACGCGATAAAGTTAATAGCCCCGGCGTAATCTACCCTTCCTTTGTCTCCTCCCAGCATGTTTCCCACGTTTTCACCGCGCGAGCTCACCCACACGTTGCATTACGGAATTTCGTCGTACATCCTATATACGCACAAGCACGTACGTATATATATCTACACGCTTGTTTCGTAAAAGCCGCATAGACGCGCGTGGCCCGAAAACGAGAGTCCGCCACTACTACACGGCGTTAATGAATTTGAGAAGTAGGGTGTGCTACTGCGCGTTGTGTTGCCGTATCCTGCGGCGCTCTCTCGCGGCCTTGAACTCTTTTATATATATAAAACTATTTGCCTTGGCGCGCGCTCGACGCACTTTCATCGTAATAGGAGACGCCGTTGCGCGTTGGCGAAGTAGGCGCGGGAGGCGCGACTATGTCGAGAGGAGAATGGCCGAGTGCATAAGGCGTATGCTAAATATTCGCACGCGACTACAAGCTGCCGTGAATGTTCTTTTTTTCGTTATGAGGATTTGACTTGGTTTACTTTCCATTTTCTATATACGCATTTGAAAAGATTTGTTTTAATGTTTCTTTGGCGCGTTTGACTTTGATTTTTGTCATTTTCCTCTGTGAAACCTTTTCATTCCATCTTGTTATGTCAGTTTAATTTAAAATTAAATTTTCGTGAGTTAATGGTTTGTGTTCGTCTTTTATTCTCGGTATTTACATTGATCATACAACGAAACGCATCAAAATTGACAATGATATAATGCATTATTTCATGCATTGTCCATCACGAAAATAAATGAATGATCATGCCACAGGTTGATTTTGAAATTCAGCGGGGATATTTGTCAGCTATAGAGCACATTCCCAAAATGTCAGCGTTAGAATTTAATTTGGTGACCTACAATTTTCTGGAACCGAATTTGCATGCAAATGAAAGAAAGAACAAAATTTATGTTTGCCGTCTAATTAAAAGTAGCATCGTATAGGATGTACTCATTTGAATGAACAGCAAAAATTCTGGAACAGTTCGCTTTATTTAATTCATTATTCCCGTAACGCGACTGCTCCGACACGAGGCAAATAATTCATTTCGTCGAAACCGCAGTAACAAAAATCGATTGTAATTATAAATTTGACATCTCTCTATGCACAGCGGCAGCACAATCGTTAAAAGTACAACAGCTGCGCCTCTGAAAATCTGAGCCCCCGCTGTCGAAATAATACAATTTCCGCATACAAAGTTGACTCTCTCTCTCCCCAAAGCAAAGCTCCGGGCATTGGAATTATTATTCGTAAAAGTGAGGTAATTGAAAAAAGCCGACTGGAAACGAGTCCACGATACAAAGCGCGCTTTACGCGGCTGTGTGTACTTTCCGGGCGGAGTCAACGACACGCGGAGGAAAAAAAGTTTATATGCATGCAATTGTGCCTGGCTTGTTTATGCGCGGTGGCGGTCCCTCGTAGCGCCGTTTAATGAAGTGCTCGCGCCGAAAGTTCGCTGATGAAAAACGGGAATGGAGGCCGGAATAAATTTTTTCGCCGCCGTCGCCAGAGAGCAAAGACGGGCGCTGCACGCGTACCACAGAGCCCTTATTACCCAGCGAGGTGCCAACTTTTTTCTCCCCCGCCTCTCTCTTTCTTCTCTCGCCGTCCCACTTCCCTTCTCTCTAGCCTTATCTGCGCGCCGTGTTTCTCTCCAGCTGGCTTCTTCTTCCTCCTCTCTCGCCTTGGCTGCAGTGGTCGCGCCGACGCTTCTTCTCTCGTCTCTTTAGCTTTTTGCACGGAAACGCGAGCTTATACGACGCGGCTGTTGTAAAACTTTTTCACCCCGCACACACGGTTCTCGATTTATTTTTCCGCTGAGATTTTATATACGGGCGCGCTGTATATTGCGCCAGAGTTACTTTCGGCGCGAGCTTACGGACGATCGATTTTGTTGAATAATTTTGCATTCGAAGCGCTTTGATGTAGCCCGGATGCACCGCTGCATCAAAAAGTAACCAGCTTCAAAACTGAACTATTAACTTTTGTTTTCAATAAAACAGTATCATATTTGGTTGCGATATCATAAAAAAGTATATTTAAAGCTACTTTCAATTGTTTTAAAGATGTTGGAATTTTTTTTTGGCATTCTCTAACGCTTATTATCGTTATTTTGACTAATGTATGCCTGCATGAAAGTCATGCAAAAATTTTAATAGTAATGGCAGTAAAAAGTATAAGAACAGCCGTAAACCTTCGGAGGTTGGCATCGTTAAACTGACCAAGAAATGGCCTACATACGCTTTTTTGTTCGTTGATGTATGTGCACAGGGATGGACTTCAATGAAAAATGGCAATAGGCTTTTTTTGAAAGAGTGCTTCTAAAGTGAACAAAGATAATGAGTGTGCATATACTTAGCAATCATTTTAATAATCCTTTGAAATATTTTTGAGACTGCATAATGTTCAAAGTTTAAATTTGCAATATATTATGAAACAACGTGAAATGAAGTATAATGAAATGAATATTATAATAGCTCTAAAAAAATTTTACGAAAAGTATACGTGTCACAATAGCTAAATAAATAAACAATTGTATACCTAGTTCAAAGATCAGCAATTTTAACGGTTCGCTTGCATATACATCACACGAAATCGTTCACACAGCATTCACGCTCAATTTCCCACTTCAAACAATTTAGAGCTTGCACACGAAATTCAGAAAAAACACTTCGTATATACTAAATTGCAGCAATTTTGTTATATGACGCAGAATCACATTGAAAAATATTTGAAAAATTTATTTGAATGATCGAATATTGGCCTCTGTTATTAAACTTTCATATTTGCAATTACTCTGCCTCGCATATAAACGGACGAGAAAGGATAACAGGACGAAATTCGATTTCTAAATATAAATTCTAATATCGCAGAACAATCTGGAGCACCGAAAGCCAATAAATTCGAAACGTCAACAAAGGGCCCTCAAATTCAAATTTATCCGTCGGAGCAATCGATAGCTACTCGTCCACTTTCCTCGCAAATTCCTCTTCCGTTCTCCCTTTCTCTCTCTTCCTCTCTCGCATACACGTTCCATTCTCGTAGTGTTGAGAAACTCGTCTCGTCACGTCGACGAGAGATAGTGGCGATCCGCGAAAATCGATCGTATAATAGTCTCTTTCTCTCACAAGCTCTCGTGCGCGTGTTACATTCTTGGCAACGTCGGCCGGCTTCATTCCCTGTCGGAATATCCTTCATCCTCGCGGTCTGCAAAGGCTCTATATACAGCGCGGTAGCTTCGCAGCTTTTTTCGCTCTCACGGTCGTCGCTGCCGCGGCGAAACAACGCCGTCGGTCAGCTGCGCTATATAAACGCTTTTTACGGCCCTGCAGCAGCGGCAAATTGTCAGTGTCGATTTGACTCGAGGGCATATGCACGCGAAAATGCTTTCTCCCGCCTGTTCAGACGCATATAAAGATGTACATGTTATATACCTGCGCCTTCGTGCCTATAACGTGCTCGCGCACTCAGACACGTCTCCCGAGACAGGGAGAAGGAGAGATCTCCTGGAATACCGCGCAAAGTGCACGTTCGTATATATATACCACGTGTACGTATAGGCCACGGCAGAAAGGGGCAAAAGATTTTCGCCTATAAAAGTTTGCTTTATATACGCGCAAGGGCCAAGGAGAGTGCGGTTCTTCCCCCACGCGTCGTCGTGGGAGAGTGAAAAACGCAATATTTTCTCGCGCGCCCGACGAATTATTATCGAGGCTCGATTGGTCAGTTTTATCGGCCCCTCACATTCCACCGCGGGTATAGCACCGAGTAATTTTCCGAGCAATACGTCTCAGGTATAAAGGTGTGAGTACGACACCGACTCGTTGTATAAAAGGTATTAGTGAGCGCAAGACGAGGAGCGATCTTGTCGGCAGATAAGAGAGAGACTCGTTCGCGCGAGCGCGCAGATAACAAAGGAGAGGATTTATATATTGGCGCCCGACGCCGCCGCGGCGGCAACGCTTTATCGAGGCTGCAGCGATTCTCGCTCGCGAAGAATGGCGGGCGCTTTGAGAGTGGCGACGCCGCCGCCGGCTCTTTGTGCTGTTTCGTGATTATTGTATTCTCCTGCGGGAGGATCGTTTGCCGTATAAAACGCGGATTAACTCTTGTCTATTTCCTATACGATTGTAAATGTTTTATTACTGAATTTTAGTATTTCAAGAACGAACAAATATTATCTTTATAAATAAGTTGTAGAAAGATTAGTCGAGTTGTTGTTTCTTAGGAAAGTTACGTATATGTATTTTGCAAATTCGTTCGTTTAAAAACAATGTTATCGATAATTTCAATGCCACGTTTAAAAAGCAGTTTATTTAAAGTAGTTTATCCTTCATGTTACATGCACGAGATCTATAAATGAGTATTATTAGTTTGAATATGTCAAGAAACCATTGTGGCATATGCTTGCGGGAGAATTAAAACTTTAAAAATAGTTCTTTAATATCGAGCATGTGTAACGACACCTTATCAGATTACACACTACGTGACAAAATTGCCTTTCACAACTACGACAAAACGAAATATCTGTAGATAAAAATAACTGCTTAAAATGTTATCTTGGTAATCAATGGTAAACAACTTCGGCTCTTTGTTTTCATGTCCCATGAAATACGTGTATTATCGTAGATAACGACTGTTTTTCAGGCCACATGCATTTAGTGGCAGCACTGTTTTGTATGAAACACCGATCTGCGTATAATATATCACGGAGAAAAACATTGGCGATGAGCGATAATGCGATAGCGCTAATGGCACTAATGAGTTATTAACGATTGTTTTTGTCAAAAATACATTAGCTTCGCACTAGCGCAATCATCAACTATACCTGCGTCTATCACGAATCCAATTCCGCTGGTGAACTCGTTTCGCCGATATACAATTACTCTTTAATCCTAGATTCTCAGCTATTGGGAATCTATTTTTTTACCGGTACAAAGGAAACTTACTTCTTTAACGACGCCTCATTAATATACAACGACGAAGGAATCAAAACATTTTTTCGTCCGGTAACAATAGCCTCTGCCCCACAGTGAAAGTTTTTACTTAAAAGTCCGCAGCTTATTTGCATTCTCGCTCGAGAATGCGCCGCACAGCGTATAAACAGAACAATATCGCCGGGCCCAAGCTCTCTTGAAAGCAAAAGAAAAAACTCATCGACGGCCAAAACACACGCCCGTATAACCCAAACAGCGCGCAGAGAGCGGCTCTTTCATAACCGTCAATTTCAGCTTTCACGTGGAAAATGCGCGCGTAGCGGCCGGCGAAACCAGCGATTACCAAACGGATCCTCTCCCTCTCTCACTGCTGGCGAGAAAAAAGCGGCCCGAGAGGCCACAGCCCGGTGAAAAGTGAAAACGCCGCCGCAGTGGCGGCGAGAAAAAAGAGCGGCGGTGGCCGAAAATGTGTGTGAGGTGATCCGATCTCAGGAACCAAGGACTCAGCGCGAGAGGAAGAAGAAACGAGACGAACCGTGACAATTTGAGGATCTTTGGGAGTAAAGCGCTCTCAGTGGCGATGCGAAACGGCGCGCAGTCACAACAGACGGCGGTGATGGCGCCGGGACACCTGAATGGTTCGGCACAGTTCACCGCGGGTGCGTACGTCGGCTACCCCCAGTCTAGACACTCTTGGGGCCAGTTTCCCGTAAGCCACCGCAGCCCGACGAGCAATGGAGAAATTGGCGTCCCCGGCAGACAGTCGACCGGTGGGCCCAGGCCTCTGTCGCACCCGCCACCACCGCCGCCGCCCTCGCGACGCGAGATACAGCGAGCAGCCGCCATCCAGCAGCATATGAAGCAGCCACAGCAGCAGGACCCGCGCGTACGAGCCGCGCTGCTGCAGCAGGCTGCGAACGCCAGGTGCACCACACCCTCGGTGAGTCCCGAGTAATTTAACGATAATGGGGGGTGAGAAAGATTTATCAAAGTAGCTTTCTCAAATTACCATTTTTGATAAATAAACTTGTATGATGGTTTTGGGCAATACTCGTATAAGGTTTTGAACATTCGTAGTTTATAATTCATATTAATTGTTTATATTTTACACACGCTGAAATATATATTAATGTTTCAAGAATAGATTATCAAAGTATATTTTTTTAGACATTTTTTTCAACTATTACCACCAATACTTGAAGATATTTTTCCTTATTTTCTTTTGATTATTATAAATAATTTTTACCGAATCATTATATGGAGTCTAAAAAATGCAAGTTTAAGAATATTTTCTCCTTAAGAAATTAAAAATATCAATCAGTGATTTTCCACTCTTAACGGGGTATTGATTCACAGGTTTCATCAATGCATTAGTATTCCAAAATAGATCGTTAAAAATAAAATTTATCATTTCAGTCGAAAGAGATATACATTGGTTTATACAATTGCAGTAAATCTTTAATAAATTTAGTGTTGTTATTTTTATAGCCAAAACAGAAACTGATATCATTGGTTTTTATATTTGAATAGCTCTCAGAAAATCAGAAACAACTTGTTCGCCAACAAGGAATGCCTTCACAGCGTAACAAGTGGAGCTTGATTATTTTTTAAAATTCAAAAGAATTGACATCTGTAACACTAATTCAAACCTTTGCCCAGAAAAAATACAAAGTTATTGTTGCTACTGGTATAAGACACTTAATTAATTATTGTTCACCTTCATTAAATTATTTGTGACGTATAATGATAACGATCTGTTAAAATACAGTTTTTGAATAGTAATCCTTATTTTGCCGCGTGAAGAAAAATTCAGATTATAAACTATCACCGGTAATCTATATAATCATAAATCAATCATAATATTTTTATTTAGCGCTAGCTTCCAAGCTCCTTTATGCATATGAAAATGATACATTTTCTAAAAGGCGCCATCGGATAAGCCGCGCCATTTATCACTGTCCCATTAAAGCCGCACTAGCACTGGGTCTAAAATGCATCATTTACTCGCCTGTCCCGCGGAGCCGGTTAATGGTCCGAATCGAAAAACGTACATCCGATTAACGAATCAAGTTCCTCTTGGAATTTTCTATTTTATTTTTCTGTTTCGCTCTTATTCTGTATTTAAATTATACCAGCTGAAAAACTATTACCGTGCCAACGAACTTTTCCAAAGCTTGACTCACGCGAGCCAAAAGTGCTCGTCAATATTGTGCTCCTTGAAAGGAGGTACGCGCGAATGACGTGTTCCCGTCTAATAACACCCACATGGCTTCACCTCCGCTATATGGCCAAGTCGGCTTTTTTCATTCCACATCGAGCTGCTCGCGCGACTGCGACGCCGACGACCAATGGAGAGCTAACTGTTTAACGGTATATATACGAGCGGAGAGACGGGGGTTTAGTTATGCGCCTCGGGTCGCCTAGAAAAGCGCGCCGTGGAATATCTTAGGAGGCTCAAAGCCCCGGCTGCTACTGCTGCTGTCCGCATGCCGCCGTCGTGGAATTTCATTAAAATGTACCGGGCGTCGCGCGCTCACGCAATTGAGCCAGCGGTAAGGTACTTGCTTACGGTCTATGTGTGTGCATGTACCCACAGCCGTTGCCGCCGCTGCTACCGATCGGTCGGCCCGATGAGAGATGCTCGAGGCGCGGGACCCCGCCTCTCGGTTCACCACTTTATCGGGAAAACCCGCCGGAAATATTTATTGGGTACTTTATATTCGTCCGCGCGCATCACCTTTTTTAATTATCACCACGACGGAGCAGGAGACTAAAAGTTTTTAACTCACTCTGGTATGGCAAGGCTGATCCCCAGATTTGTAGAGTTTACAAGTAATCGTAAAAAATAACACTTTTCTTTTCAAAAGTAGCAGTATTTAGATTGGAAGAAACAGAAATACTTATATATGTTTTTATTTTTTACTATATTTTACATTGATGCAGTAAAAAATGATGGGCTTACGATGTCAGGTCCCTTAAATACCAAATTCTTTCAGTAGACTAGGGTGCATTACATCAGCATAATAAGGACTTAAAGTATCTTCTGGCTTTCTGAATATACCCCTTCATATTACATATTATTATACTTTTGGTACATATATAGTAAAGTTTTATACGTAAAAAAATAATAAAATGAAATTGGTTAAATCTTTTGATTTTTTTAAATCTTTATACCTTCAACATGTGAAGTGATTCACGTTTTACGGATAATAATATAATATTTATAAAAAATGTTACTAAATATGGCATACGTACATATTTTAAAGTAATGAAGATTGAGTATAAATGCAGATTTAAAAATAAAAAATAGCATATCGATTTATAATACATGACTTTAAAATGTTATAATCCAGTAAATAAATTTTAATATTTAACAAAGCTTCAACGTCAAAACTCAATTTTTCTTCTTTTCTCATATAAAATTAATATCTCGAATTTCCAACGATAAAATACAAAAAAAAGCAATAAAATCCGGTGTATGGCAGTAATGTCATACCACCATCTCGAAAAATCTCGCGACGCGCAAACCGCGAAAAATTCTCGGTTGCACCCTGCACGAGAGAGAGAGATCTGTCGGACGAGTTTCATCGAGCGTGAGATCGATGCAGACGCGGCATCTGAATTTCGCGATAACCGCACCGAAATCACATCACTCTACAGAGCCGCAAGCGAACCTTGAAATTGACAACGACACGCACGCTGGCGTGTACGCGCCTCGCAAATCGAATTCGCGGCGTGTACGCGGCGACGTTTTCAGGACACAGCCAAGAGAGAGAGAGACAGCGCCCGAAACCCCGATGAGCGGATTAGAAAGTGTCCGATGTATCGCGTTACAAAACCAGCCAGCGCACGAGCTCTGCCGCAAAAAACTTGGCTCACTAGCTATAGCTGCTCACGCGCGCCGACACTGCTGTTATTATTCGAAAATGAGGCTGTGTTTTCAGACGGGATCTATTTTTTCTTTTTTCGACGTTTGCGTTTTTTGCGGGGGAGGAGGATCGCTGGGTACATAGCAACGGCACTTTTCGCTCGCGATTTTTATAACCTGAATGTTCGGCCCTGTTGTGAAAGATAATATATGTTTACGCTGAAAACACTTTTGGCGCCGTGAATTGTTTTTGTAAGCTCTGGCATATTTCAAGCAACGACCTGATCGATTAAATATACAGGTCTGATTTTATTAATTTAAAACATGATGAGAAAAGACATTAGTGTACAGCTAATAATATTAGAATTTGAATTAATAAGCAGGTAATTATACGGGTTTATTGAAAAATAATCGGTAAATAATAATTTTCATGTCCATCAGTGCAAATTGATAATGATCGTGACTGGCCGCAGCTCCATTAATTATTTATCTGAGTAATTGACGCCGCTAAATAATCAATCGGCTCAATTACGCTCATTAAGATAATCAGACGAAAATGTAACTGTACACACTCGAGTGTGCTCTCAAAGCCGTCAGCGATCATAATTTCAACTGAATTCAAGTCATTACACACGCGGCCGTCATTAAAGTACGGATCGACAAGAAAAGTGCATTCGGCGAATCGTTTTTCCTCTATATTTAAAATCAGCTGCATATAACAAAAGAGACATTTTTAACGATGACTCGCTCGCGCGCGTACACTGACACACCGCGGGCAGGCGCAGGGAAATGTACCGGTGTAACAGGATCGCCGGGGACCGCAAGACTCGAGAGAGGCATTTTTTTCTCGCTCTCTCTCTCTCTCTCTCTCTCTTGCTCGCGCGGCGCGTAGACGCGGAAGGAGGAGGATCGATCGAGGCCAGTACAAGGTCGATTCCACGCACATAATATTATCCCCGGCATTTCGGGTTTTTAGGTCGAAAAGAGAACTCTATAATATCCTCGCGTGTTTGCATATTGAGCTGTATATTATGATGCCGACAGGAATGCCGTAGGAATGTGCTGTGACTAATTGATTTATTGGAAAAATTTTTCTTTCTCTCCGTGCGTAGGAATTTAATTAATAACATTTTTTAAATCACGCTATTTTTATAGCCCAACGATTTTTTTTCTCTCGTGTAATATACGGCCTTGCTCGGCCATCAATTCAGAGACAACATCAATGCGTTCGACGACCGATACCGCTAAACAGTAAACTGCATTCTGTGCGCAAGTGGTACACTGCTCTTAAAAGCCCCATAACTCAACGGCGAAAAATTGCACGTTTATCTTGTGAAAAAAAATGAAAAAACGTTTAAAAAAAAGCTTTGAACATACTTTTTTCACTCAAATATTGTACATGGTCGACGTGGTATAGAAAACGTGATTTCTTTCTTTGAGATATGTCAAATTTATCGGGCATGCAGACAAGATATATTTTATATTTTTAGAAACATAATAACAATCAGAGGAAAGGTAATTTCACAATGATTTAATAAACATTTTAAAACCCTTTTAAAGTTCTTTTATATTTGAGATTTTTCAACTTTTATAAATTGGCACTGTACTGCTAAAAGTTATCGAACCTTTACAACTTTCTCTTTACACGCATCTCTTATGCGCGTCCATCCAATTTCTCAGGGCGATGTTACGTCAGGCGCAAGCCCCGTTTTCGGGCATGCAATTACCTGCAGTGCGAATCGGTCGACTCGATCGCATATTTATGCCCCTCTGCGCCGAAATTACATCCACACCTGCAACCGTTACCAAGAAATGTAAACAAAATTCCACGTAAAATTGTCATCTTTTTTCGTAACCATTTCCTCGTACACGTATTATTTTTATACTTTCAAAATATATACACGCGTTGCATAACAGATCTATCGCCCGACCGTATCTCCATGCAAATTTTCATCACAGACTTCAACTCTTCTCCCAGACGCTCCGACTGTAATGCACAGTCATATTTCAGCGCTCGCGAAACGACGCACACCTCCCACTGTATATAACATATACACGACGAGCTAGCGACTCATCCAAGACGATCGATTTCTCCGACTGCATAGTTTACGTCTCAATTTCAGCTGCGGTGTATCTGTGCTGCTATATATCTACGTCTGCTCCGTTTTATTGCCTCGACTCCTTCTATCTTACTCGCGTCGTTTCATTCCTTTTCCGTTTCTTTTTTTTTGGGAAACAAGTTTCTCATTAGGTTCGGGCTCGGTGTTTTAATCCATACGTAAGCCGTGCGCCGACCCAGCTTAAATGACCTTTTCCCTTAAATTCTCCACGCCGTGGCACGAGATGGGGGACTGAGGGGGTATAGCTACTTTGGCGCGCGCTCGTTGGTCGGTTCGCGGTCACGTTTTGCCGAGATTTGCCACGAAAATCAGCGTTCTTAAGGGCCCTTTTATAACGCCGTTGCTCGCGTGGTCGTATTATCTGCTTGTGGGGTGGTGAGGATTTTCGTAGCATCAAGTTATCTTTGATGATCCTCAGCAAAATTGCTCTACGGTTTATGCATTTTTATAAATCCTTCTTAAAATTGGCCATTTAAAACTATTAATCATTTCTCCTCTGATTCCTTTTTATTTTGATTTTTCTTAAAATTTTATTACTAGCTGTCATCTAAAACAAGTTTAATAAACAAACTAGTGTTTATTAGCCATTAAAAAAAATGTATTGAAATGATATTGTATGAACAAGTTTGGAGAATAAATTACTTACTTATACCACGGCATTGAAAATGCTCTGCAATATTCCATGTATTTATCAGCGCTGAAAATTCCTCAAAATCAAATTCAGACGAACTGGCGCGTGTGACATTCCGTTTGCATTATATACAGCCCAGTAACCCTTGTGTTGAGCTGCGCGCATGTGCAGGCGCGAGCGCAGAGGCGTCCTCAAATTAAATTTTCCGCATTTCAAAACGCGCGTCATCCATTGCGCCTCTGAATGCGGGAAGAGGAGGAGGAGGAGGTGGGGTTTCGGAATCCCAATTAGACAAAGCGTAACTCAACCCACTGACACGGTTTCGAGAGAGAACGTGATGCGCACTACACATGCTAATTAACCGTTTTGATTTTGCTAAATGCTCAATTGACCGTTTAAAGAGTATTGTGGTAAGCTCGTCAGTGCGTAGACCGCAATCAATTTCTATTACCCCCGCGTCAAATCGACGATATTAATGTTTTTATTACCTCGGCGCGCCGCTTCGAAGTCAAATTACGACTTTATTTAGTCTGCTTTGATGATGAATTTCAGTCGCTTGGGTAACGGTTGGTGACAAATTGTTAACATAATTTATTGCACATGTACTAGTTACAGTAGAGCAATAGCGAAATTAATTGCTACTGTAATTGATCGTTGCGCTAATAGTTTATCATATATATACACGAAAATTTGGTCTGTACAAACAGCGCAGACTCAATTTGTACCATAAATATTCACACAACTGACAGACGAGATAGCAAATTGGAAATCAGTGAAACTTCAATCGTCGATCAAGCAGCTGTATATATCGAATTTCGCGGTATTGTGTGTCATGCCCTCCTTTATACATAAAGATTGAATGGATCCCGGGCGGGCGCGGGGGGAAGGAAATCGAATGCCATTCGGAATCGCCAAGTCCGACGTGAAAAATTGAGGATTTCAGTCAGCTGCGTATATATGTGTCTCCTCTCTGAATTACGAATGACGTCCTTTCAGTTGTTATATGCCCTATAACGCCACTGCCGCACGATCGAGAAGCGATTGTCGCTTCGACGGCGATCCGAAAGAACGAGGGATCGACATGTGGGAGTGTACACAAACAACCTCTCGACCCACATTTTAACGTGTCTAGTTTTAATTGACGTTCTCCCTTGTGCGCCTGCAGCTGAGCAACAGGCCACTCCAATGTCGTCGAGAGTTTGCCCGAGAGCAGAGCGCCGTCTCTGCGGTACATATATACGTGTGAGTCTATGTGTGTGCATGTGTTGTATATATACGGTTGCGGCAAAGGCGAACTGAAATTTCAAATTGATTTCAGGTCAATTGGACCTTGGCAACTTTTGGCTGCTAAATTGAATTTCAGCCGAGAAGTACACTTTGAAATCAGGAGGGGGGAAATATTATATTTGCCGTGGGTGGCAACGTCGAGATTGGCTTTTAGTACTGGTGATTAATTAGCGTTGCATAAATACACCTTCGTAGATGGATATACGGAATCGTAACTTGTTGTATTAGGCTGCGCCAGCTCTGTAGGCAATAATAACAATGTTAACGTTTTTTACTTTACCTATGCTTATATTTAACGTTTCAACTATATTTAATAAAAGTTTTATAACTGCTCTTTATTTGTTTAAATTTTTGAGTAATAACTTTAAGAAGCTTTTCATTATCCTACAATTTCGGAATTCACTAAAGCTTTTACGCAAATTCCCAGGATGGCATTATGAGTTAGTGAATTTCTTCTCTATATCTTTCCTTATTGTAGAACAAACAGATGGATTACACAACAATTTATTTTAAATTAAATAAGTATTTTTATATAATAGTAATAAACATTACGTTTTAAAATAATATATTAATTATATACATGCACGAAATAAACATATCAAAACAATGTCAAAACTGATCGAACCAGAATTGAAAATCAAAACGCGTATAAGATATATATTCCCGTTCTCCGTTTATAGTATAAACAAAATCTTCCGCCCAGAGGATCCCATCGCGGCATATGCATGTCACGCTGTCAAATTAGCGCGCGCGCATCCGTGCATTAATTATACACGAATATTCGACAACACGCGCGCTGTCTATACGCATTTCCCCCGCGGGCGAAATACTCGTTGCACATAATGTGTGCATCTCTCCTCTGTACCTCCAAACATACAGCCGCATTACGGGCGCCGTGAAGTTAAGCGCGAGCAGCGCTCCCATGGGACTGTAATTCACTCGCGTCTTTTTCCGCGACGCTCTCGCGCTAATTATATAATTTGCTTAGCCCTGTACTCGCGTGAGTACTAGGAGGTATACGGAAGAGCTACTGCAGCGCGGGCAAACTTACGCGCCCGCATACGGAAATGCTCTTAGCCAGAGCCGGGATTCGGAAGCGCGCTTCGCGGCGCACCCGCCGCTGCGAATTTCACCTTTACGGGGTGTATAACCTGTATATACCGGCGACAGGGTATAGGACGCGACCATTCAACGGTGACCAACCGGCAAAACTTTTGTTGCCGCGTTCGCTGTCTCGCCGCGTCGCTGCATGCGCGTTATATATATGTACTATATTATGATCCACCAGTGCAGCGAGGACGGTATCGCTTTCACGTACGTATATGCGCACGTGACGCTTTGTTGTCTCGTTGATTGGGTTTTCGTGTCGGCGATTTTTCAACGCGCCAGAAACTGCGTTTTCATACAGTTATTTGTTGAGGCTGCTTTGTTTTTCATTTTTCTGTATAGGGACGTGGCGGTTACCAAGACAACGACAGAACAGTATTTGTTATCTTCCGATTCATCGACATGCGTCGAAACAGAATTGCCTTTTCTCTGTAACGGAATGTTCGTTTTGAAAACAATTAAAATTTACAAAAGCAAATGAATATTACTACTTTATGTTCACTATAAATGTATAATATTAAATAAAACAAGAAATTTATACGGACTATACCTATATATCGGATGAAATATAAAAATATTCGAAAATAACATTACGCAGCGGCGAAAGGTTATTTCCACAGCCTATACGCAACGCAGGCGCATTTTTGCACGATTGCATGTGCAGCTTGCGTCGTACAGTCAGCATCCAACTACATCCGCATCGCGTTACGTTCAATAACCCTCGAAACGTTATTCGCTCGTATACATACCGGGCTCTCTTGCAAAATAAAGAACCGCGAGAAAAAAATCTCGGCGCGAGGGCCGCGCGCCAACCGGTTTTAAAGGATTAAGTTTTGACCCGCAACGCGCGAGAGTAAGAAAAAGAGAGAACCCAATTTCTCTCGGCTGCACGCGAAATTTCCTGCAGCGGCAATTCCCCTCCACTCTAACGTAGTTGCGCGCGAAAATCTCATTCGTCGCTTGCTCTCCGCGTTATATATATCGGCTCTCTTGGGCTTGTAAACGCGAAAAGGAAAAACTCGTCGTCGTCGACGTTCGCGCGTCATCGCGAGCCTTGCAAATGCGAAGATGCATCTCTCTTGGCGACGCGAGGCCACTCCGGAGGGATATGACTCGTGGCGGTATATAGCTCGCCCGATCTATTATCCGATCTGCCTTGCAGATTCGCAGCCGAGAGAGAATATATCCGCGGGATTTCGCCCGCCGAGGAATGAGAGAGAGAGCGAGCTATATATTCAATCGTCGCGTGCAATCTTCGCGCAATATAATGTCCCGCAGATCCGCCGGCGCGCATAATGCCGCGAGTTTATGGGCTTTCATTAATATGCGGGGGGCTTTGGACGCGCCGCTCGCTAGCGCTAAATTAAGCTTTTGTCGTGCATATTGGCCGGGTGCATCGAACTTGGGTGCGCGCGCGCTCGCGATATAAAACTTTTAATAGATTTTCTTCGGCCGAGGAAGCGGGGGGGCCTTCGAATAATTAAAGAAGTCGCGTGTTTATGATTATTTACGGCGCTGTAGGGAGAGTCGTTGCAACGGTTCTCCCGTGGCATTTTATTCGCAGTTAACGTTATTTACAGCCCGATAATTAACGCGAATGGCCCGCATATTCGCGATTATCTCGAGAGAACTCGCGCGAGTTTTCTGAATAACTATTTTTTATTGGCCTTTCAATCAAATAGAGAATTTAAATGCTCGTGTATTACATATTATCACACGCGGTGCGTACGAGAATGTAACCAAGTGTTTACGATAATTATGTTAAAGAATTATCGTCAACCAGTGGGATATTTGCAATCTTGTACTAACCATAAGGCGAAAATTAATGTACCATCTGATACGGAAAAAAGCCGTTAAACTGAAACGGGCGATGGATTAATATTTCACGTGCGCACACACGTGCAATAGTGCGTAAGACAATCAAATGATTAAAATTTATACGAACATTACTGTCAAAGCGGACATTGTCCCAGTTGATAAATTGTCACAGTAGAACGATACGCGCCTCAATCCGGCAATATGCGTGTAATCAAATCGCATTGTTGTCTTTGCAAAATTTCATAACGTTATTAACGACTCCGCGAGGAATTTACATTTCAAAAGGTATTTCGATTGGATTTATAGGCCGGACAAAGCCAAATTCTTTACTTAGCCAACATTGCACAATTAACTCATGTACGCGCATTACAACATTAATAATTTTTTTATCTGATGTAAACGTGGCAATAATTTACAAAACAATTCGTGTTCTTAACTATTGTTATAATGAACTGTGTGACAACTTCTGAATCGATTAAAAATGGCTAAAAAATGCTTTAATTAGGACATTTAAAATCATGTTTTTAAGAACTGGTTAACGGGATTTACTTGAGATGGGTGTTTTTCATTATATATACTCCATATCTCACAAAAACCAGTAATTCTAGGTCCAAGAAGATGAACTCGTATCGCAATAATCATACATCACCATCTTCCTCCAACCAAAAATTTTCAAAAATATTTCATTTAATGCCATAAATAACCCTACGCACAAACATACTATACTTAGCAACTCAAATATCCTCACCCGAAGCTCGCTCAAGCCGCCGCCCTATTCTCACGGCGGTAAATACCTTCGCGGCCATCTCTCTCGCAGAAACCCTTGCGCGGCGCGCAATTGTGTGTGCACCGTGCACGGAATCGATCGTCGAAGCACCCATGTGCTTAATTGGCTGTCGCGCGAGTGAACGATTCGTTCTCCCTCTCTGCCCCTTCTCTTGCGGTCGTGACGTCATCCGGACCATCCGTTAGACTGCGGAGAGAGAGAGAAGCGAGCCAAGGAGAACGGCATCTCTGCCGCCGCGCGAACGCACACCGGCAGCAGCCGCGGCATAACTGCATTTATTAATCCGACAAGGACACTCGCGCGAGAAACGGAGGCGCACCGCCCGATAGTGCAGGGATATTGCAGAGAGGAAGATATATTGCGCGCGCGCGCACTGATCGATTTCTTTATTGCATTTTTACATGTGCCGTTGATTATAGAGCGATGCGCTCTTTTTGCGCTGGGGAATGCATGTATATGTAAGCTCCGATCATCACGTTCGATTGATGATGGTTTTTATTCCGTCGATCTTGATGGAAATTCCACTCTGAATATTTTTATCGTGAATGTGTGTTGTATAACAGTTGATGCTTGTTGAACGAAAGTTGTAAAAAACTTTAAAGTTGCTCGTTATATTGATTCAAAAGACATTGGTATAACTGTATATAAAACGAATTGGAATAGTCGACGAGCAAACAAAGTTTCTATGGTACGTCAAACTCTTTACACTTGACTATATATATTAAATGTTTAATTAGTGATTTGGCGTCACGTAATTAGTCGAGCATTATATCGATTTGACGCGGACGCATCAATTTGCAGAGACCTTGAAGGTACTTCTTTTAAAAACAATATCTATTATAATACCAGAATATTGTGGCTTTTGCGAGGTCAAGGTTTTCCCGTTATAACGAACCGTTAAAGCGCTTTTAATATTCCGGGCGCGGAGAGTCCCGCATTATTTGTTATCGAACGCGTTAATAACAAAGCTGTCAGTGTGTGGAAGTTATATAACTCGCACGCTCGCTGCCTAAGCTCATTCAACTATGACAATCTACATCGATCTAATCAACTCCTATTCCAAATGAATCATTTTGCCATCCTTACGTAATAGTTACAGTTCTGCAACGAAGCGTTCCCGCAAACTTCCACGCGTTATTCAACTTGCGCCTATAATGAGTATGTACGTTCCCCGGCGATTTATCCAGTGCAGTACGATTTAATCGTTCATGCGTGTATATAGAGTCGTTATACTTTTCACTTTATTTCGATGCGTATGGAGTGCACCGCAAGACTAATGGTAGCGTATTTTTTTTGTTCACAGAAGGTGGACCCCGAGCTGATATTCACGAAACAAGAGAGAATCGGCAAAGGCAGTTTCGGCGAGGTCTTCAAAGGCATCGACAATCGAACCCAACAAGTCGTTGCCATCAAGATCATTGACCTCGAGGAGGCCGAGGATGAGATCGAGGACATTCAGCAGGAGATTATGGTCTTGTCCCAGTGCGACAGCCCCTACGTCACCAAATATTATGGATCCTACCTCAAGGTGAGTTTATGTTGCGTAGAGCATGGAGCCGTTGGACTGGTAGAAAAAGAACGCTAACGAGAGAAAGTTTCCTTGCGAATAATTAGGTCGAATCCTTGATTACACAATCGTAAAATCGTGATCCCGTTGCCGGACGTGATTCACTGCTTTTTGGATAGAAAAAAAAAGAACTAAAGACGAAATTGCTGACGTGCGAGTCATTCGGACGCTTTTACTATGACGATTGCACAAAGGGAAAAAAAGAGATACAAAGAGTCTGTAGGAAAGAAATACTCTACATCGTTATACATAGTCGTCACTACAAAGATATTGCATCACACATAGCTCGTATTGTAATTCTTACAATTCTACGCTTTATACTTTTGAAACCTTAAGCTCATCCAAAATTTAAATTCCCTGATGTTACATTTTCATCAAGTAAGTACTTCATTAAACAAGACATATTTACCCTTGCTGAGTTTATTTGCAGAATAAACAAGTCGGCTAGCGTTAGCAAAAAACAAGCCTCGATTCCCTCAAATACAGAAATTATTCAGAACAACATGTTCACAAGTGTCGCACCTCCATTTCGCGCATTAAACATCGAGTGGTTTGTCAGCAGTGTGTCTAGTTGCGCAAACAGTTCTCGCGCGCGTTTACTAGAATCAATAGAGAAGCGCATCTCATGCAAATAAACACCTCGAGCTCCCGACGCATAAATATAATTTCTTATAGCAAAAAAAAGTCCAAGATTTACGAGTGGAGCAGGGGATCAGCAGCCGCATTTTCAAATCAACTAGTGAATAATGCGATCGAGCGCGCGCCATAGCTCAGCGCACATCCGTTTACGAAAGGAAGTGCTGAATTAATTACGCTCGTCGCTCGCGTTGTGAAATGAAACGCCGAACGGGACACGGCGCTTTAAATCCAGGGCAAGGTTTGTCACGCCGCCACTTTGAACGTCCGCGCGCGTGTTCCGACACACGAGGTGCTTATACGTAACCACGCCTCGGCGTTTCCAGCCCTTTTGCGCGAATCACGGTAATTCGCTTTTGACGCACCGATGCCCCCGTAAATCTTACGTAAAGCTACGTAAGCGACGAAACGAGAAACTGGCGAATATTATTATATAGTCGAGCCTTATTGAGGGGGGAACAATGTTTTATCCATATATTTAGGAGCGGGCAATTCCTTTCGTTTTGTGGGTCTTTTGTGTTGAAAATAGTAGGGTTCGACGGCGTGAGGTTTTTTCGTGCGTCTGAGAATGAACACCTGTTCACCCATGTTATTACGACTGTAGATAATAGCTATATATCATTAGTTTGTTTTGCTAGGCTGCCTATATATCATGAAAATGGACAGTTAAGTAATAGATTGAATATATTTCTTATGCAACTAAAATGTAGTATAGTTTGAAAATCTTCGCTACTTAGAAATGAAATGATTCATCAGCCTTTTAGTTTGATTATCCTGCTGAAAGAGGTTTCTTCATAGTTGATTGTTAAGGACTGAGTTAATGACCCACTTTCTACTATATATAGAAAAAATTATTTAAATATGTATACAAAACCAGGGCGTCGTTTCCTTGCTTAATAGAATACTCTACTTGTCTTCAAAATTTCAAGATGCGAGACTCTAAAGTTTGTAGGAGTAGTATGTAAAAAAGTGTTCAAATCTTATAGTCTAAATTAACGAAACACTGTGTAATTCATTCACTTGGTAAGAATGAACTGATGGGCCGAATAACATTGTTTATGCATTCTAACAT